>JALHCF010000003.1:0-63712 GCA_024341135.1 Tolypocladium album | reverse complement strand
CCTGAGATCACCAACTGCCCGGCCAAGTCTTCCGGCGGCACTGCCTATGTCACCCTCACCATCCCCGTCAGCACCACCGTCTGCCCCGTCACGCAGACCCTCACTGGCGCTGTCCCGACCGGCACTGTTCCCGCCATTGGTGGCCAGAGCTCCTCTGTTCCCGCCGCTCCTCAGCCCACCGGTTCTCTTCCTTGCCCTTCGGTCGTTCCTCAGTGCCTGAACACCTTCCTGTACCTCAAGAAGGAGTGCAAGGGCAACACCGATGCCGCCTGCTACTGCCCCAGCAAGGAGTTCGTCGACAGCATCTTCAACTGCCTGTACGCTCACGGTGAGACTGGCGACATCATCTCCGAGGCCGTCTCCTTCTTCCAGGGTATCTGCGCTCCCTACATCCCCCAGAACCCCATCATCGCCACTGGTGCCGAGACTGTCACTGCCATCATCACCGTCACTGGCACTCCCCGCGTCACCAACGTTGACTACACCACCGTTGTTGTTGCCACCACCGTTGTCGAGCCTTGCGTCACCCAGGGCTCCACCATCACTGGCAGCAGCACCACCAAGGTCATCTCCACCGTTGTCACTGTTCCTCAGATCAGCATCACCCAGGGCCCCACGGCTCCTGGCTCTGTTCCCACCAACGTGCCCGTCGGCCCCGGTGCTTCCACTCTCATCACCGCTCCTCCTGCCGTTGGCACTGGCGGTGTCCCCGTGCCCTCCGCCACCGGTGTTATCCCCGTGACTGCGGGTGCCGGCCGTGTTGGCGCTGGCCTCGGCCTCGTCGTGGCCGCCGTGGCTGCTGTTGTCGCTCTGTAAGGAGCTACAAGAACAGTTTCGTTGCGCTGTATTTTATTCTTGGAAGGAAGAAAACATGTACACTGCAGTTTGCAGCAGATAAACAAGATAAGTCGTCCCCCCGCAGAGAGGGCACATGGGCGCACCCACAGTACCTTTCTTACGATCCTTACGAAAATACATGTACGTTGGTGCGGACTCGAGACTGGGAACTGGGAGATTATCAAACCAGCCATGTCTTGACTGGGCCCAAGTTGCATGTAGAAAGCACTTATTATACCCACTGGACTGGCATCCGTAATATTAATAGCGAAAGTGTGAACAAGATCTGTGCCTGCGCCTGTGACTGTAGACGTGAAAATTTACCAGAAATTTATTTGAAATCAATTGAGTTGCCGAAGCGCAGGCACCTTCCCATCGGCGTTTGTAAGGATCCATTTTGCAAGGCTCGACGATGAAGTATATTTGCTTTCTGAAGACGAATCGTTCCCTAGAATCGATGGCGAGACCGTGTTCACCTTGGGAACGCTAGCCTTGAGCATTGTTGAAGTACGAGTGTACGTTATTATTGGCATGCTTTCTCTTTACAGTAGATGTGTAGTGTTTTGACATCAACTTTTGGAACCGGCCTTGAATAGTTCATCCGTTTAACCATTAACGACAGAGGGGGACATTTTCTTGTAAAGTTACCCGTCAGCCGCCCCTCGAACAGTCATCGAAAATGGAATCTCTGGGCCGGCTGTCGTCGTCCCTCAATGCTACCTATGTGTATGATTGTTTGTGTCTCTCATTGTATTATGTTTGCAAAGGCTCGTTCCATGTTCCACGCTTGTAACTCCTTTGGCATTGGCTGTCTTTCTTTGGTCAATATCGTGAAGTAAAAATTGGCATGGATACCAAAGAGCGCTTGATTCCTTATAGACATAAAATGCTGTGCAAGTCTTGTGATGCCCAAGAATGCTTCAACGCCACTATATACACCAAGCTCACACAATCACAGCTTAGCGCCCGCCTTCTTGCGTGCCTGCGCCTCCCGATCCCTCAGCAACCGCCGCAGGATCTTGCCGCTGGGGCTTTTTGGCACGACGTCAATGAATTCGACGCCGCCCTTGAGCCACTTATGTCGCGCCTTGTGCTCCTCGACGTGCGCGCAGATGGCTGCGATGACGTCCTTGTCAGGCGTTCCGTTGGCCTGCTTCGCCTTGACGACAAACGCCTTGGGGACTTCGCCAGCGCGCGGGTCAGGGACGGGAATGACAGTGCAGTCGGAGACGAAAGGATGGGCGAGGAGGTGGGCCTCGAGCTCGGCAGGGGCGACTTGGTGGCCCTGTGTATGCGATCTTTAGCATGGTTTCAGTCTGCGCCATACACTGCTATGGTCCATACCTTGACTTTGATGAGCTCCTTGATGCGGTCAGTGATGACAAAGTGCTCGTTGCCTTGCTTCGACTTTCGTACGAGGACCTCGTCGCCGGTCTTGAGCCACCGACCTTCGTTGTCCCAGACGAAGGTCTCGGCGTTGGCCTTCTCGTTGTTCAGGTAGCCCAGCACGACCGAGGGAGACTGGACCAGGAGCTCGCCTCGCGTTTCGTGCTTGGTGACGACATTACCCTCTGCGTCAATGATCTTTGCTTTCATTCCGGGGAGGAGGGAGCCTGAAGAGCCGAACAGGCAGTCTGTCTCGCTGCTGTTCAGAACTAACGGGGACGCTTCGGTCATGCCTGAGAAATTGAGACGTTAGCTGGCTCGGACAGTTGCGACTTTGGGGAAAGCGGACTGACCATAACCTTGTCCAATGTGCCACCTGGGATATAACTTAAGCAGGTCGTGGATGACTTCGAATCCGAGTGGTGCTGCTCCGCAGTACACCCAACGGACGCTGCTCAGGTCGTACTTGGAGCAGATGTCCTGGTTGCCGATGATCTGGATCAGCATCGGGGGAACGACGCTAAGCTGCTCAATCTTGTACGTCTGCACAGCGGCGAGTAGGGTGGTGAGGTCGAACTTGGGAAGCACGAGGATCTGGTCCCCGCGGTACTGGCCAATGAGCGCTACCAGGACGAGCCCGTATATGTGGCTAAAAGGCAAGACGCCGAGAGTGGTCTGCGTGTCAATGCCGAGCTCCTTGCGAGCGACGGAGTCGGAGGCCCTGATCTGGAGGATGTTGGCGATGACATTGCGGTGGGATATCATGACGGCTTTCTATATGCATGTGAGTTAGGTTCAGATGACTGGAAGTAACGTCAAGTCGCGTACGGGTAGGCCAGATGTTCCACTGGAGTAGCACAAGTACGCGGTTTGCCTGGCTCCCTGGCCCTTGGACCAGTTCAGCGGCGCCAGGGGCGGTAGGTCTGCGCCCTCGGCTACCAATTTGTCGATGGTCGCGAATGGCGTCTTGTTCGCAACGTTAGGGACAGGCAGGAGGAAAACACGGTCCTTGGGGATGCCGGCGGCGCTGGCGGCCTTCAGCGCATTGTCGAGCAGAGGGACGCATGTGAACAGCGCCTTTGCGCCGGATGAGCGCAGCTGGTGCTCAAGCTCCTCAGCCGAGTAGGCGGCACTCGCAGGGGTGACGATGCCGGAGAGGCGGTGGACGGCGTGCATGAAGGGGATGTAGTCGATCTGGGAGCAAGTGCCGGTCAGCAACGGGAACAGCGGGGGACGTCCAGGCGCAAGACGTCGAACTGGGGCAGACCAACTGTGTTGAGCGAGTACAAGGCCACGACGCGATCCCACTCGGAACCCTCGTGCGGGTTGATCCCAAGCCGCTTGCCAATGGCACGCGCAAGGCAGTCGATGCGCCGTGGCAGGTCGCCGGCGCGGTGAGAGGCTCCGGTGAGGCCGCAGGTGTACGAGTTCTTGGAGGCGGAGAAAGGGCGCCGGCCGTGGCGCTCGGTATTTATGAATTCATCGACGGTAATAGAGTCGGGGGGGTCTGGGGGTCAGGTCGTCAGCGCAGGGACACCAAAGGCCGAGGGACGGACTGAGACAGACGTACCGGGGATCGAGGGGAGATATGCGGGCGGAAGGAATGTGAAAGCCATCGTGGGCGTGGGATGGGAGCTCCGGCGGGACGACGCTCGACACGGCGTGGCGTGGCACAGCAGGATGCGACTCAATGCTGCGCTGTGGCCGTGGTGGTGATGCTAGAGAAGCGTGGTGGTTTGGTGTTCGGCGCAGCTTGGGAGGAGGGGCAGTTGCAGCTTATGGCGTATTTATCCCGGGGATGGCTTCACGGAGCTCCACCCTCTCCGCAATCTGATGGCTGGCCGTTACCAACGGCCAGCCCACTGGAGCATCAGAAAACGTGGGGTGCAGAGCTTGGCTTTTCCTAAAGCGCCATATCTGAAGATGGTTGCGCCTTGGAGGGGGGCGGCGTAGCTCGGCATCGCCGCCCACTTGCCGAGGTTGGCATCTAGCTAAGCTTGGTATGCTTACAGTGGGTGCCGATAATCCTGCAAGTCGGTATCCACACTCCCGAAGCGTCTCTTTGTCCGTACAAACAGCACAAATAGGTCAAAGAGCCCGAAATTATGGATTCTCACATCTTACTCAGCGACTAGTTGTGTTTCCATGTATGAGCTTTGCAGGGGTGACGAGAATTGCGTTGGGAGTCGTAGCACGTCCATTGGTGAGCGTTGGAGGAGCACAGGAGCCATTTACGTACGCACGATCCGTCATGGTTCATCATGGCTCAATCAGCCCGTATCTGCATGGGTGAAAGAAGGAGCCTTAGCTGTGACAGGTTGCACCGAGATTGGGGGCACTCGAGGCCAGAAAACGCCCGCTCAAATGGAGATCCCCTACGCTTTCCTCTCGCCGCCCGTTTCGTTTGCCTGTTGGCGACTGGGCAAAGTCAATCTTGATAATTATGGCTGAAGCATGCGAATCTGGGTTTGTCGCTATGCTTTCCTCATTTCGAGTAGATATGTACATGTAGCGTGTCGACATCAATTTATAGCACCAGCTTAAAGTACTTCCGCTTGACTACATCTATCAACGATGCAATCGCGAGACTCCATATGAATACTTAAGCCCTATGGTAACTACCGGGCATCTCCTGCGATCACAAAAACTGTGTCATGCCTTACGCATAAGGAAAATCTATTCAAGCTCTTAGTAAACGTACTAACGCCGGCGGGACAGGATTTTACCGGTTAATATATTTACCGATACATTTGCTCCTTCCAAGCGCAAGGCTGAACACCCATCTAGAAGAAAGGTTCTGGCTCTCTCCCTCCTTTCTCGCTACAATATGTCTCCTCGGTACCCGTCGTCGAGGCCGTCGCTTCGGATGTCGAGGTCTTCGTCGCCGGGAGCGTTATTTACCGGATTGAATTTACCATTGCCATGCTACTCGTCGAGATCATCATTGCCGACATCACGTCGACCAGTGTCCGCCTCTTCTTTTAGCTACATCCCTGCCCTCGCCTTCATTATTAACACCTGGGTGAGCGGCAACATCTCCGAGGCTATTCTTGACGCCACGACCTGGCATTGGAGCATTGGCATGTGGTGCGTCATATGCCCCGTCTGCGCCTTAATTCTCTGTCTCAGCCTTTACAGTGTCTCCATTTTACACTGCTTACTCTACGTTGCAGGCTCATCGACTGCGGCGGCGGTAATATTAGTTTCGGTGACAGTCTTGACCAGGGTAGAATGCTATCCTCTCACGTTAGCTCCGACAGTTGCCTGATCGACCCGTGGTTCGGTACGAACACGTCTAGGGTGGGCATCTTCATCAACGCCTCCTTCGCCATATTCTTATGGCGATGGTAGCGTCGATGCAATCGATGCACGGCGTTGCATTTGGACTCCGCCAGAAGGGGACGCAACTTCGCTAAACATGACACACTCGTTTTGGGACCAAGACATGGCGATTATCAGGCAAGGACTGACCGACGCGCAGCCGGCACGGGCGAATTCACTAATACCTGCGGTCGGTGGAATTCATAGGCCTTTGCGCTTTGTCAAAGAGCTTTGAATCGGGACGGCAATCGTCATGCCGCTCTCAACGTGAGGCGCGAGGATGCCGATGAACCACGTTTTTTTTGGAACCTGTCCGACTCGTGATACGTAGCCGGAGTCGGACACATCATTACTCTCTTTTCCCCCCTCGTCACTAATCTCCTCATCGTCCTCAGCATAGAGATCTAGTTGGTGGCTTAGGCGGCTGAAAAACTCAACTCTATCCTTTCGGCTGCCTTGGGACCACGCTGGATATCTGCCATGACATCCATGCCAGGCGGGAAATCGTGTTCAAAATACGGCTCACCAGCTCCCTTCATATTCGTAAGGACGGCTTGTCGGAAGTGCCATCGAAGAATTTCATCACGAGGACGCAGTGGGTCATCGAGCAGCTGAGCATCCAAGCAGGTTCCGGCGATTTTCTTGGCATTGGGTTGAAAACAAACAATCTTATACCTATCCTTGGCAACGTCCATCGCGTTCTCGTACCAAAGTCCTAAAATACTCGATACTGGGTCCACTCTCGATCGATATTGTGCGGGTGTAGGTAGACTCGTTATTCGGCTTAATATGTAATATTAGCTAGAGTAGTTGTAATAAAGAAATTAGCTAAGAAAACATACCTATACGTTCCCGGTCACGATAAAATAACTTCCAGGCGCAAGAGTTTGAGAGTTTAGCAAAATCTTTTCACCCTTGTCGTTCTGAAGAAAATATTCGCCCGAAATGATCACGACAATCTCGATCATGTTATAGAAGTTCTTGTTCGTTACGCCGGTATCGAGAATCAGGCCACCCAACAGGATCTCTGGCTTCCGGATGTCGTAAAAAAGACGTTGCGGAAAACGGAACGACTCCTTTCCGCCATGTTGGCTTCGTTTTGCGCACAGGCGACGATGTGTGTGGTCGAAACAGTGTCGGTGGAGCTGGTGTTAATGCCTCAAAGACCGGCCCGCACGCTCGTACAAGAAGACAAGGCTCCGACACACAACCGCTATGTATGGCAGCGAGTCTCCGACCTTCACTAAGTTCAGCGGCTGCTTTGGTGCCGGACCTTAATGCTTTAGAGCCTGCATGGGTCACGAGTTGCTGTGTCCCATGACATGATGGATTAGCACTTGAACTCAAAGATTGTGACGTGGTAGAAGCGATGTTTTGGCGCACTTGGTCGCCATTGCAATCCAAGCCGTGGATGGCTCTGCTACTTAACACGGCGTTGGTTGAGTGGCAAATTTCAAATTGCAACGGATAGGCTTCATGTGTGGATCTCAGTTCTGTGCTTTGTAGATAGAGTAAATGCCAAGTTTCGCCGCCTACTCGCTGAGATTGGGTTGTTTACTGGCTAAGTAAGCTGTCGGCACGTAAATGGCCCTGCAAGTCGGTATACAAACCGAAGAGTCTTTCGTCCGTACATGTATGACTGCCAACTTGCAATTGTGACTGCTCATGCCTAATATAAGCTTCATGTGTGGATCTCTTTTTTTTGGCTTTCTAGAAAGGTTTGCAATTAGTCCGCTCGAGGAGTTAGAGTAAAGTCTAGTTGCTTAGAATTCTGGACCGTGTTTATTCAAGACAGTTCGTATATCACGTGCTTTTCAGTAGCTCGTCGTATATATACCACGAATTTTCTCGCAAAGCTACAAGGAGCCATTCAATTCTACCTTCTTAATCATTGTACAAATCCATAATCAGCACTGCCAATAGAGTTGGTACACGTCTAATATGGAAAATATTCGGCAGCGATGGCGAGCCTGGCTTAGATGGGCAACGCGGCGCCCCGAGAGTACAGACCTTCAAGTTGTGTTGCAGAATGCTTCCTCGGCACCCTATGACCACGGCTGGATTCAACGAGACTTGAATAATAAAGTCTCAAAGTCGGATCCGCGATCATACAGCAGCTTATATAACTGTACCGAACCTGGCCCAGCTGCGAACTTAACAGCCATCACCGCGGCCATCTCTACTGCTGCTATCGCAGTCCCACCAGAAAAGGTATCGGCCGTTACTACCGCCGTAGCTAGGCTCATTACATCTGCCGCAAGGGCCGTTGAGAAAATATCGGCCGATGATGTACGGAATGCCGTTCCGGCAATGGATACTGCCATCAGCGAAATCGCAAACGCCTGGGCCGCCACACAATTCATGTTGATGAAGGATGCGAATGCAGTAAATGTTGACGAAATCGTCTTTAATACCTTCCTTATCAGCGTGGTCAAAGCCGTGAACGCCGTATCGGCGGAGTCTAAAGGAATTGTCTCCTATACTATCACCTACGCCTATCTCACCATTGAGTTTATTCGCAATACAATTATTTCAACAGCACCAGACGCCGCTGCTGCCCTCAGCAGCACCATTACCAAAGTCGCAAACGATATCGCCGGGACACCATATGAGTCTAGGTTGCAGATCGCTGGCGTATATTCTTCCTTTGCGAGGCTAATCGCTGCTGATATCGCCGTTAGGGGCCGAGAACTCTAGGGATAGTCGTTTGGCCAGTTTGCCGATGTTACGTCGGCAGCTGGCTGAGGTGTTGGGAGCCAAATAATCCTGCAAGTCGGTATTTAAACTTCCGAGGAGTCTCTTATCCTTATATATACCGGCGAAAACTTGCAATTGTTATTTCTTGTGTCTACCATAGCGGCTGATTGTGATCCATGCTGTGGCCAATGTCTCCGTCTCCATGGCGCGTCTCCAGGGCGCTCTCATTGCTGTTACGTTTCGGCCCTTCCAATTCATGGAACGAGGCGATTCGCGGCCAGATGCCCATCAATTCGATCCAGACTAGAAGCAATAACGTACTCAATGGAACCAAAAACGCGTTCCATATCTGCCGTTGCCCAATGCCGTGCCCCGCGTACATCAATGGGGTCAACGGACCTCCGCGGAGCATCACCACGGCGACTGACTTCAACGTCTTCGGGTATCATGTATATGATAATATCCATATCTATATCCCATGTGGTGAAAAACAACAATACATCTATATGCAGAGGCTGGACATGTGTTCGTATGCGTCGTTACAAGACCTTTCAAATCAACGCCAGCGCCCCGACGACAGCCAGCGCCCCCGTCAGGGCTGTGGGACGTGCGCCGGCACCCTTTGAGGCCGAGGTCGTGGTTGCGGCCGCGCCCGTCGCTTTTGTCGGGGAGCTCGTCCGCGAAGGCTGCAGGAGTCCATGTTAGCACACGTTGGTGATGGCAACTTATCGTCAAGTCTTCCGGAGAGAAATGGGCGACTTACTTGCGTCGACTCGGTGGGCAGGGCGTCACTCTCCTTGCAATTGCCCGAGACTTGCGGCACAGCATTGGGTCCCGAGGTGACAGCCACAATGTCGTTGTCGCCGCAGTTGGCCGCCTGGGCGACGTGGATGGCCTCGTTGTCCCAGTCAAAGACAAAGTAGCCGGCGTGGAGCACGGACTCGCCCAGGATCTGCAAGCCCTCCTCGGCCAGGGACATGCCAGCGTGGCACGACCCCCCTTCAGACTCTCGGACGAAGTCCCGCAGCGACACCTGGATCGTCTTGTTGCCGAAGCCAAAGTCGACGCTGTCCTGCGACTTGGCCATAGAGCAGGGCACCTCGTAATAGTCATCGCCGAGGTCCCGCGCCCCGAGCGCCTTCAGGATGGGCTGACCGACGGCAGAGTTCAAGCGCGAGATGGTTGTGCCCGAGTCGAGCAGCACTGTGGCGTTGCTGCTGTCTACCTCGATGTTCCACGACCGCGACCCAATCGTCGCGCCCACCGTCGTCAGCTCGAGGGCCAGCCGGAACTCGCCCAGGGGGCCGCGCACCATCGGGCGCTTCTCCAGCGCGCCGATGAACTTGCTCTTGTCCAACCCGCCGTAGATGACGGCGCCCGTAGCATCGTTCGGGTGCCGCAGGTCGAGTGAGAAGACGCGGCTCGCGATAACGCCCTGGCTGGCCATGCTGCTGAGGGGGGCATTGCTTTCGAAGCCCTTCCTCAGGTCCGGCCCCAGGCCCAAGATGCCCGCTTGCAGGCGGTTGCTCGAGGTGGCGACGCCAAAGGTCTGGTTGTGAATCTTGGCGCCGCCGAGTTCGATGGTGTCGCGGTAGTAGCGGACCGAGGCGGAGGTGGGGTCGGACAAGTCGCCATAGTTGAGTTTCTGCACATCTCCAGGCCCAACTGGCGGTGTTGTCGACTTCTTGGGGTCGTATTTGCCATAGCGGAGGCAAGCCTTGGATTCACTCGTCGTGCGCGCCTTAGTGCAGTCAGGGTTGACCCAGAGCAGATTGGAGCCTGTATCGACGAAGACGGTGATATTTTGGCCGGGTGTGCCGAAGGTTACTGTATAGCGTCTGTCGTTAGCCGTGTGCGCACTTGTGCCATTGGCGATGCAGTGTAGACTCGGTGTTTGGTGGTGAAGTGTGGAGGTGTCTGGAGGTGCCATGGCCCGGAACAAGAGAGATTGGCTCACCATTGGTCGTATGGATGACGCCTATGTTCTTCAGCTGATCTTGAACCGCGCCGCTGGATCGCTTGCCGTTCGCATCCGGTTTGGTCGGCGGCCTCGGCACCGATGCTACAGGCAGGGCGAGGAAACCGTTGCCGCGGACGCTGTTGGCGAAGCCCATAGAGTTGTCCCGGGGCGACTCGGTATGAACGGCCGATGCGTCGGCATAGCACCCATTGTCGCTCGCCAGCAGCGCGAGCGCGGCGGCGCCAAGCCACTTCGTTTGCATCGTGAAGATATGACAGATTTGCGAATGGTAGACGCTCTGTCAAGTCTCGTTGTTTCGCCGCGAGAGATGAGGTATCGATGAAGAGTGATATTGACCAGAAATAAGAGCAGAGCAAACACCAAGACTCATGCACGGCTATATACAAAGGGACGGGACAGTCCTCCGCCGACGAAGGCCAGGGTCATGCTTATTTCAACGGGCTTCCAAAATAAGCCATAGCAAAGCCACGGAGCCGCTGCAGATCCAGCCCGGCTGGTCTCTGCCCTGCCCTGTTGGGACCGCAATGACACCCCAGGCCGGCGGGGATGTCCAGAAGCGCCCCTCCAGGCTAGCTGGGGGGTTGTCATCCAGCCATCTTGCAATCTAGGCGGGAGGCTTGGACGGGAAGGCTGAAGTGGTGCGTTGGCCAGGAGGGCAGACAGGTAGCGCTTCGCCCCCCCATGCGTTTCGCTCGCAGGTCCTCGGTACGGAGAAAGGATTCTGTTTAGCAAGGCTGGGCAACGTGGAAAGAAGCCAAGAAGCCTCTTGTTTGTTTGCTGCGCCGCTCGAAGTCCAGCTGTTGCTCCACAGCTTGAGCCGCAGAGTGCGGGCTAAGCTTGCTAATTAAGGTTGCAGACCGGGATGACCAGGAACACTAGCCAATGAAGCGTCGCGCGCCGCGGCGAAAGTGTCAGCACTGACAGGGCTGCCGTATGTCAAGTGGAAGATATTGCAAACGTGAGCTCCTTCGCGCGCGGAGCAGAAGACCTAATTAGTCCGTGAGCGCTGTGATGATGTGCCCATGCTATCGCTGATTAGTTTTCGAACTTGCTGCTCCAAAAAATGTAGCGTTGATCGCCCGTTCGTTTGCACCATTACTCGTAAATTTGGCAATGCGTGGATAGCCAGCTGAGGTTTGTTGGCGTCGATCCCTGCGCTACAAGCGAGCTAGGCTCTTCAGTTCATCCTGAGCTGACGCGCGAGCGAGGGCAGACCCCACCGTGAAGTGTCAATTTGGCTTGGAGCTGCTGCCTCAGGTAACCAGAAGTCATCATTGGCAAGATGTTCTCTTACGAGCCCTAGATGGATGAAAACCAGCGAGTCCAGTTGCTGGCCAAAGAGAAATGCGCTGACTTCATCTTCTCGAAAGCTTCCATGTCGCAGCGCTGGTTTGCCGGCGGTATCATAAGAGTAGACACCATAAATCTACGAGAGGTCGAAACCGTAATTCAGCTGCGATCTGCCCTCTGTCTCTCAGCATTTGTCTCATAAGATCCAGTCTCATGATCTCGTCACTGGACACGCGAGTGGCTCGGGTTTCCAGCATGATGACCCGATCGATCAGCGGCCGCAATATCCAAAGCCTTACAAGAACGCCCGCTTGTCAGCATCTGCCCCAGTCATATTTGCGCTGCGCCCACCCAGCGCTGGAAAACTGGGGCGGATTGAGCCTGGTGCCGTGGCGCATTTCAGAAGCCCCCGCCACGGAGCACAGCTACGTCAGATCTAAGCCGGCGAAGCTCGTCCAGGATTTCTCGTGTGTCCGTATCAAACGGTATACTTAAAGGCTTCGTTTGGAGAATGCAGATCAGGGAAAAAAAACATCACGAATGAAGAATTAGTCGAGGCGAGGCTAAGCGCTGCGGAATGAGCTAATGTCTGACATGCCCGCCCTCAGCCCGATTGAGCGGTCAGCGCAAGGCATTTCAATAGCTCAGCCCAGCTGTCTTTGGCTCCGGCGAGCTTCGAACTCTGCCATTGAAAGTTTCATCCATTGCGGCCATAGTTTGACAGAACAATGCCCACAAGTTTTGAGCATCATTTCTCTTGGTCTAGTGAGCTAGCATCTTGCAAGACAGCATCGCGTGACCCTGCGATGTAAATGTCATGGTTCCAAAGCACATAGAACGATGTGATTATGAATTAACCCGAGTAAAACTTGCTGTTGCAGGTTTACGAAAGAAGAAGCTTGAATTAGACAAATACGTCGACTCAGCCATGATGCAGGTGCTTCGGCGTCCGTCGGGCCCGATCGAGATATCAAAGTTGAGCAACACAGCCCAGTTAACGTGGGGCCAGAAATGCGAACTCGTGAAAGAGACACGACAAAGTTTCTATGCTTCGCCCGTGAGCCGTTTGTGCGTCTCCCCTACTCCTACAGGCTTCATCGTATGTCGCTGCTCCTCATCACGGCTCGCAGGCGGCCTGAGCATTCCATCTAAACGCCCTACGTGAGCCGTCGCCATGGCCAGCCTTCGCTCCGCACTCCACCGGCCAGCGGAATGGGCGCGCCATGCCCGCACCATCCTCGCCTGGCCTGGAGCCAAAACAGACTACTATCGCGAGATGCCAGGCCTGTTACAGCTGGCCAGGTCGGACGTGTCCGCCATCGCCGAAGCAGTCGCGCGCTTCGAGCCCGTCACGCTGGTCGTCGAGCGCGATGCACTCGCCGAAGCGCAGAGGCGATTCGCACCCGGCTCGACCAAGAACGAGGTCCGGCTCCATCCCATCAGCAGCGGTCAGCTTGACCTGTGGATGCGCGACATTGCGCCCACGTTTGTCCAGGCGAGGAGCGGCGGGAGCGGGGACGGCGTTCTCCGCGGTGTCGACTTCAACTTCAACGGCTGGGGAAACAAGTTTCCCACGAAGACGACTTCCGGCCTCGCGCGTAAGCTGCTTCAGGACTTTGGGGTCGAGCGCGTCGAGTCGACTCTGGTCACGGAGGGCGGCGCCATCGAGATCGATGGCGAGGGAACCCTGCTGGCCACAGAGAGCTCCATTATCAACGACAACAGAAACTCAGGCCAGAGCCGGGAAGACATTGAGGCAGAACTGAGGCGCACGTTGGGGATAGAAAAGTTTATCTGGATCCCCGGCGTCGTCAACGGCGAGACGACGGACTGCCATATTGACGCGTTTGTACGCTTCGCTCGTCCCGGAGTTGTTCTCCTAAGCAAACCGAGCGGCTCAGAGCCCAAAGACAGTGTCTGGGTGCGGGCCTACAACGAAGCCGTCGAGATTCTCTCAAGCTCCAAGGATGCCCGGGGTCGTTCTCTTGAGATCGTTGAGATCTGCGAGCCCGATATTGAGGCCCTCAGCCTGGACGAGGAGCTCCTCGAGTCTCTGGAAGACGAAGAAGACGAAGAACAAGCTTACGCCTTCAACTACGTCAACTACCTGGTGGTCAACGGAGGTCTGATCTTTCCCCAGTTTGGCGCCAAGAAGGCCGATGCCGCAGCCCTGAAGACTATTAAACATGTCTTCGGAAAGGACAGGGAGATTGCGACTGTGAATCTCAAGACGCTGCCACTCCTCGGGGGCGGTATACATTGCGCGACGCAAGAGATTCCATTGACAGTGTCCTGATTTGCGGGCGTTTACACTTTAGCGTTTTACAGTGCTTCTCCTCTCGTTGTATCCATAGCTTAGCTTGCCATTACCCTCTGGTAGAATATCATGTACACATCAATCTATAAACGGTTTGCCTCATTGGTAACCTCCGGCACCCTACCTGGGGTAGTCAGATGTATCTTCGGTGGCTCGGGTACCGTGACTGTCTTCATGCTTTACGCCCACAGCTTGGCTTAACAGTCTCGTCAAGCGCTCTGTCCCCGCAGCAGGTATGAGAGACGATGAGAAATGTGACGTGAGTAGTTCCTTTCGAAACGAAGCGTCGAGAAAGACGTTGCTAGGATTGAGAGCTGGCCACAACTTCAAACTCAAACGTTACATTCTCCCATCCGAGCCTGCGCTGAATAACGAGGTCCATGCCCTCACCTTGCGTTTCAGGCTTTGACACGCCCCCCATGATGGTTGTTGCCGCCATCTTGGGCAGTTCGACCGCACCCCCGTTGCCGTCCGAAGACATGTCGAACGCTAGGACCATCGCCGCCGCCGCGCCCAGAATCTCGGCAAAGGCAAAGTTGCGGCCTGGACAGAGGTGCTTACCACCACCAAAGGGAATGTACGAGGCACGCTTCTTCTTCTCGTCCTGAGCTGACAGCTTGGCCTGACGGTTGATGAATCGCTCGGCTTGGAACTGGCTTGCATTGGCGCCCCAGACGTCCTCAGCGCGATGGGTGAAGCCGGCGGGTAAGTGCACGTCGCAGCCCTTCTTGAGAACATACGAGTCCCCTTGGCCGTTGGATATGACCGTGTCCTCCATGACTCGGCGCACACAGAGAGCGTGATTGGACAGGCGGATGGACTCGCGGTAGCAGCTAACGAGCAGCGGGCACATGTCTTCGAAATTTGTGATGTCGATGGTCACGATGTCGCTGCCCTCCTTGCGCACCGCGAGCTGCTCAAGCTCCTCCCGCAGTCGCTCGACTGTATCCAAACGTGAGAAGATGTTGGCTACCAGCCAAAATGTCGTAGGAATGGTGTTGCCGGTGGCGAGCTGCAGCAGGCTAGCCTCGAACCGTCCGATTTCACTATCCGAAAAGCCGTACTTACGGAGCACGGCGGCCCGAGCTCTGGTTACAGCTGCGACAGTCTCATCGTCGTCGCTCCGGGCGGCGTAGAACTCGCCTAGGGCTTTCTGCAGCTTCTCTCGCGACCGGAAAGCTTTGGCATGGGTGACGGAGTGCCAGGGGGTGATGAGCATGTTGGGGAGGGCATTCTCCCAGGTCCTGGACAGATGTCAGCGGGATAATGGTGCATGTTGTATCTTCTAAAGAGAATCGTCACAAACCACAAGTCGTCGACAAGCTCCCGGTTGTATAGCAGGGAGTTCTTCTGTCCCAGGAGAGCCGTGGTCGTTGCCATGGTCACCAGCTCCCTCAACCAGAGGTAAAAATTGCCCACCGGAATCTTGGTGGGGCCTTTAATTGTATCCAACCTGGACGATACGTATTTGAGGGCATTGGCATTCATGCGATGCAGCGATTCGCCGCGCAAGGTGAAGTGAAGCGCGTCGAAGAAGTCGGCTACCAATTCCGGCTTCTCGCGGAACGCCCGGTACGAACTTTTCTCCATGCCCAACATGGTCTGCAAGAAGTCTACGGCAAAGGGTTCGAAGCTCAGAGTCTTCTGACGCAGCGCGGATTGGACGAGGGACGGGTCCCAGATAGCGTACGTTTTACCGCCGAGCATGGGCAGGGTTGCGATGGTGGCTCCGGTCTTTCTGCTTTAGATTAAGTCAGAGTCGGAATCGACTTCTGTGTTGCCGCTGAGACGTACTGCAAGCAGGTATAATACTCGGCTTGATTTCGAACCAGCCCTATTAGGTGGCCGATGAAGGGTATCGTGGGCAGGATGACAGGAGGTTCCCTGGCGTCCACCTCGGGTATGGAAAGCCCGTACAGATAGAGCAGAAATATGATGCAAAGCATTAATATGATATATCGGATAGCTGTTTGTTGGAAGCTAGCGACGGCAGCGGAGAAAACGGCGCTGTCGCGGATTGTGGTGTTTGCAGTGCGAGGGAGGACATGGTCCAACTTGGCCAGCAGAGGCCCAAACGTCTGTTGAGCGGCTGTCATGTTTATGATTGAGCAAACACAATACTCAGTTTTTCTTCTCGTATGGGAAGGGTAGATTCATGGAGTAGTTAGGTATCTTTCCGGTCTGGATTGCGGTCAGATACATTTATGTAGCGGCAATCCGTGAGGCCACTTGCACAAGAGTTTAGCAGTCGTCTGCCTTTGTGCAATAGAGGAATCCCCATTTCAAGTCAATGTTAATAAAGTCAAAGTCAGAAAACGTCCAACTTCCTTTGAGGCTGGGGCATTGCGCGGAGTGGTAAATGGCTCCGAGCGGAAACGGACTTGAGTGGGCTCTGTTGGCCACGGACTCGTCGTCAAGTTGTCATTGGGGACTGGCGTCACCGCTTCATAGGCAGGTATCTGTCCGAAAATGGGCATCGTAAGCATTATTCAGCTAAGGCAAATATGCTTTCACATGCCCAATGGGCACACTTCCATATCAACGTGAATGCTAAGGATTCATGAGTAGAAGCTGCGAGGTGGTAAGGTTGAACAGCAGAATGGCGCAACGTCATCCACTGGACATCACGCCGGTCAACCTGGGAGTCAGGACCAAGTTGGTTTGGTTATTCCTCAGTCTCGTGTCACAGGGATCATGGCATCCAGTCAATATCCAGCTTAATGAAGACTGGAACCGAGTGTGGCAGTACGTATGTACCAAGGCCAAGTGTTTCTTGTGTATGACTTCCTGATGTTCTTAGACACCTTTCACTCCATTCATTTATGAACATCCCTGCATCAGTTGCTGACGGGGCGTGTAAGTGCATGGTGGACCTCCGGCTCCGGCCGGACGTAACGCGAGTCCGCAAACTGCACCGGGAATCTGACATCATCTCGTCTCAATGCCGCCACTACACAAGTACGCTCATGTACCATTAATCTACGATTTCGTTGACGTCGATGACAGATTTGAACCAGTTCTTCATCCTCTCCGTCGCATCTCCCGCCTTGTTCACCTGGTTCTCGAGCAGGATAAAGTCGTGGGACTCGCCCTCCGACTCCTCCAGCCGAATGTCGCTGAGGACATCCAGGCTTCTGAGCGTCTGCACCAGTTTGATTCCGTGGTCGGCAAGGACCTCCCTCTTGCCGACTGTGACGTAGATCTTGGACACGAGATTGTCCACGCCCTCGAGCCAGCTCTGGTCGCCGTCGAGAGGCGCGGCCCAGGAATTCCCTCCCGCCGCGACGTTCCTGAAGCCCTCTTCCCCTTTGAAGTACTCGACGCAGAGCTTCCTGATGATGGCCGCGGACAGCATGTCGTTGTTGTCGTTGGCTCTGAAGGATGGGCTCGTCGTGTTGCAGCCGAGCCAAGGCGACACGAGGAACGCGCCAGCCAGCGGCTCCGTCAGCTCGATCCGTCGAACCTCGGGATGCGGGTGAAGCAGGTGGCTCAGCACCTGCACGGTCAGGTTCCCGCCCGCAGAGTCCCCGCCAATGATGATGTCGGCAGGCTCAATGCCTGAGTCGAGCAGCTCGCCAAGTGCCGCCACAGCCTGCTTGAGCTGCGTCGGGAACCGACCGCCGGGGCTCAGCGTGTACTGCAGGAAGGCGACGGCGACCTCGATGCCGGCCTCGGCGCCGGACTGGACGTAGGCGTTCCAGCACCACTCGAAGTGGCCGACGAGCGGCGGCGAGACGAAGCCGCCGCCGTGCAGGAAGAGGACAAACTTCTTGGCCTTGGGGCGGTTGCCAACCCACAAGATGGACGAGTTGAAGTCGTCGAGGACTTTGCTGTCGTGGGCGAGCCCTTTAGTGTTCTTAGCCTTTTGCTTCAGCCATAGATCGTAGGTCTGCCTGGTCGTCGGGCTGACATGCTGGACCTGGCGGCCCGAGAGCGAGATGAAAGCCATGCGGACAAAGGCGCAGAGCAGGTAGAAGCGCGCATTGAAGCGGTTGCGCAGGGCGAAGAAGACGAGGCGCGTGATATAGTAGGTCAGTCGTAGGGGAACTGACGACGCATGTTGTCAGCGGTAGGGTCCAGTGTTCAAACTACCTACCTTAGGTAGTCGTGAACACACGCTTGTTGCAGGCACGCACTTATGGTTGTCAACTTGGCGACCAAGTTGAGACGCTCGGATATGGCGAGCTGTGGCTTCATGTTGACGGGGGGCACCTGTCTCGTTCACTTCAGCGCTTGGCTGCGGTTTGGAGATATAATGGTCTGACCACTGATAATTTCCTGGGCTTGCCCTCCAAGCTTGCATATATGAAAGCCAAGATTCGGGGATGGCACATGGGTTTGCTGGTGGATGTGGAGACGTGATGAACTGTTGCAGGCGGTTGAAGGATTGCTCGACCGAGTCCCCTCTTGTGCAGTACTTTCACATGTCTCAGAGCAGCATGCTGCCAGTCTGGCATCTACAGTACGATACTTGATCGCCAGGCCGGCTCTGGGCCTGGCACGAAGTGCGACACGGCTGGACCCCCTCGAGACCATCCCCCCTGTGCCACTAACACGGCGGCTCGGGGCAACTTTCGCGGGGAACCGAGGCTTGCTGCACTGCATGGATCGAAGCGGGGTGACCCCAACCAGGAAGCTTGGCTGGGTTAGGGTCCCCTCGGACGATACATGCATTATTGGCATCACAGCATAACGATATTTCGTGCACGAGTGGTCCAGACGGGCGGGACGTGAGGCGGCATGGAAGGATCGATGGCAGTATCGTGTCACCTCGCCGGCCCGCCGCGGAGATATAAAGCACAACCGTGGTCCGGCGATATTGACTTGCTTGCGGGTTATGAGCACGAGGCAAGGCTACCGCCGCAGCAATGTTGACCACGTCGCGAGAAGGCTTCACAATCGACGTTGTCGCAGCCGCGGCCCGCCGCTGGCTGCTCAACCCCGGCGCCAACACCGCCCTCGCGCTCGGCCTGTCATGGGAGCCCGTCTTCGCGCAGCTGCTCGCGCGCGTTCCCGCCACGCAGGCCTCCAAACTGCGCTCGCGGGCACGCCTCCTCGCCGTGGCCAGCGTGCTGCTCGCCCTCAACGACTACCTCAACAAGCAGCTCGCCAACAACTGGGTGCGCGACGCGCGGTGGAACTGGGACGATGAGATCGTCGTCGTCACGGGCGCCAGCAGCGGCATCGGCGCCAGCATCACGCGGCGGCTCGTGGCGAGGAACCCGCGCACGCGCATCGTGGCCGTCGACTTCCAGCCGCTGCGGTGGACGCCCGCCCGCGGCGCGCGCATCACGTACTTCCAGTGCGACCTGGGCGACGCGGCCGCCGTCCGGGAGACGTGCGCGCGCATCAGGGAGCAGGTCGGCCACCCGACGGTGCTCTTCAACAACGCGGGGCTGGCGCGCGGCGTCACCGTCATGGAGGGCCGGCCCACGGACGTCGAGGTGACGGTGCGGACGAACCTCGTCGCGCCGTTCCTCCTGGCCAAGGAGTTCCTGCCGGAGATGGTGCGGCGCGACCACGGGCACATCATCAACACGGGGTCCATGAGCTCGCTGATCCCGCCGGCCAACATCGTCGACTACGCGGCGACCAAGGCGGGACTGACGTGCCTGCACGAGGTGAGCTGCATGCCGGGGGGTTTCGCGGCCGAGCTGACGACGACGCGACGCAGGGCCTCCAGCTGGAGCTCAAGAACAACCACCACGCGCCGCGGGTGCGGCTCACGCTGGGCCTGTTCAGCTTCATCCAGACGCCCATCTTCTCGGGCCACCCCAAGCAGTGGAACTTCCTGTTCCCGCTGCTCGACGTCGAGACGGTGGGCGAGCGGCTGGTGGACGCCGCGTACAGCGGGTACGGCGAGACCATCTACCTGCCGGGCATCATGCGATACGTCGCGGCGCTGGTGAGTTCGAATTGCATCGCACCCCTGATTGCACTGCCACCCGATCGTCCCCACCCGCACCTACGAGGTTCCGCGATCGTGCGTCTGACTGCCGACGTGATTAGAAGGGCGGCCCGGAATGGGCGTATCGCCTCGTGCGGGAGCGCGTGTCGCGGACGGATCTCGACTTTACTGGCAAGCAGGAGGTTGATGAACAGACGGGCATGCTGCGAAGAACGTGACGACGTTGACATTGCCTCTGCTGCCGGGGTCCCGAAGAGCCGGTATTCTCGAGCTGACGTCGCAAAAGATTGCCGCCGCATTAGTGCTAAGAGGTACGTTATAGAGCACGCTGCAGAGCCCCCATCGTTCTCTGCAGTCGCAGGGAGGTAGCGTCTTCGCAAGTCGAAACGGTGCCGCTGGGCTAGCAGAGTTTCTCAGCACTCCGCACGCGACCCAGGGATTGCGCCGACGTAGCTTGGAGCTTGATAGGGACTGTGTGCCAAGCCAACAATACGAATCGTATCTGAACCCGTCCAACCCGCACCCAATGCAGACGTTTTGTGGCTGGCTGGGTGCCCGCATCCACTGCCCAGCCAGGGTGTAATAACCGTCTCCACGTAAACGGGATCGGGACGACCCCGTACCCCGCCAAGCCCGCTTGCCCGCCCCCAGCTTCAGCGGGCCACAGTGGCGGCTCTCCACAGGTGGCGCCGCCAGCGCAGTGCGACAAGACGACGGCGGCAGACGAACGGCGCGCTGGCACCACGTCAAAGAGGTTCAAGGTTGCATTCCGGTCCACTGATCTCCTCGATGCCTCCCGTGTGGAGTCTCAGCATGTCCGCCACCCTCCCCTTCTCCCTCAAGCCCGAGCCGAGGCATTACCCGCGTACCGGCCCTCGCATACCTGCTCGAAACGTGCCTTAACTCGTGAGTGCCCCATGGGCTCGCGCGAGTGCACGCACATGCAGCATTGTCCCCCATCACCATCCGTGCCGTTCTTGCGCCGTCTGCACACAGGTTCATCTCCCTGACCATGGCCGGGCAAGAGAAGCAGGGCGTCAGCTACAGCCAGTTCGCCTGCATCGGCTCTGGCTTCTCCGCCATTGCTCTCGGCGCCACGCTCAAGCGGTGGTACGGCATTACCGACGTGCGCTTCTTTGAGCGGCATAGCGACCTCGGCGGGACGTGGTTTGTCCACACATATCCAGGTATGCTCCCCCATCTCATTCTCATCAGCTGCGTCGACGCGAGTTGACGCCGGGTCCATCAGGATGCGCTTGCGACGTCCCCAGTCTGCTATACAGCTTCTCCTTCGCTCCCAACCCGAAATGGACCCGCGTTCTGGCCTCGTCCGGCGAGCTGCTGGCCTATCTCAAGCGCGTGGCCGACGACTACGACCTGCGGTCCAAGATGACCTTTGGGGCCGAAGTGAAGCGGTGCGAGTGGCTGCAGCAGTCCCAGCGCTGGCGGATACACGTCCGCAACGTCAACGACAACACCGTCTTCGTGCATGAGTGCCAGTTTCTCTTCGCCGGCACCGGCATACTCGTCACGCCGCGAGACCCCGACCTGCCGGGCATCGAGTCGTTCAAGGGCTCCGTCATCCACGCCTCTCACTGGCGGAACGACGTGGACCTCAAGGACAAGAACGTTGCCCTAGTCGGCAACGGCTGCACCGCCTCGCAAATCATCCCCAACATCGTCAACGAGACGAAGCATCTGACGCAGTTCGTCCGCTCCAAGCACTGGGTCATCCCGCCAATCGACGTCCCCACCTCGCCCTACCTCCAGTGGGCCTTTGAGCACATCCCGGGCCTCCTGGCCTTCGCCCGGATGGCCGTCTTCGTCTACGCCGAGGACGACATGAGAGGCTTCTACATGACCAAGGCTGGCGCAAGGTTTCGAGCCAGCAAAGAAGCCCGCACGAAACGGTACATCCGCAAGACCGCGCCCGAAAAGTACCACGATCTCCTGACCCCGGACTTCGAGATCGGGTGCAAGCGGCGCATCTTTGACCCCGGCTACCTCAAGGCCCTGCACGCGACGAACCTCGACGTCACGCAAGACCCCATTGTTGAAGTCTTGCCCGACGCCGTGCGGACCAAGAGCGGCGCCACGACAAAAACGGACGTCATCGTGCTGGCCACGGGCTACTCGACGAATTCGTTCATGGAGGGCATCGAAGTCATCGGGCGGAATGGCGTCACCATGGACCAGCACTGGGAGTCGTTTGACGGCCCCGAGGCGTACAACGGCTGCGCACTGAACGAGTTTCCGAACTTCTTCATGATCTTGGGTGAGTATCAAGTCGCCATCGTGGCATACGTGATAGAACGCTCTGCTTACGGAAAACAGGGCCAAACACCGTTACGGGGCACACTTCGACCGTCATGGCCATCGAAAACGGCATCAACTACGCCCTCCGCATCATCAAGCCCGTCATCGACGGCGAAGCCACGACGGTCGAGGTCAAGCGCGAGGCCGAGATTCAGCACTCGCGGCAGATGCAGGAGGACTTGGACAAGACGGTGTGGGCGGGAGGCTGCGCAAGCTGGTACAACATGAAGGGGCGCAGCGGCAAGCGATGGAACTCCATGACGTACCCGCACTCCCAGGCGCACTATTGGTACAAGTGTCTGTTTCCGGTATACGGAGATTGGATCTATACGGTATGTTCCTTCATGCTGCAAAGACTCCCGCATATAGCTGCCGGCAAATGTCTAACAAGACCCTACTTGCAGAGAACGCCGAATGCGGCGCGTCGCATATTCCTCAGGAGGGCCATGAAGCTCGTTTTTTGGACGAGCCTTCTGCTCGGAACCGTCCGTGTCTCTTTGTTTGTGCGGTCAAATGGCCTGAACCTCAACAATTATCTACCCCACATCATGCAAGCATATCAGACAGTTCGAGCGAGCCTCTCTTTTTCATGACTCCGGTCATGGGTCGACAGCAGATGTACTTATATACCATACTGGGAATAATGCTCAAGGGACGAGTGCAGAGACCAAGGAAGAATTGAATGGATTGTATGCCATCTGAATTACCTGGTGCTTTGCAGCTCAGTCTGCCGCCAGTCAACGTGAGAATATGTCTATTCCGCGTATTAGCAGGCTTGCGGTTGGCTGAGGCATGTGCCGCGATGGTGCGGCGCGCCGAATGTGTCCGGAACGGCTCTTCGGGCTAACTTCTCGGTCGTCCGGATCACATAGTGCTTGATCGACTGCAGAGTCGTGCGCCCGCTCGCCTAGCTCGTGAAGATGCCCTGGCACTCCGCCTTCCTCTGATAGAACTTGAAGACTACGGCCAGCGGCACAAAGACGAATGGCTGGATAATGGCGAACGAGCCAATCGCCTAGCGCCAGGTGCTATTCGCTAGGAAGGCGTTGGCCGCGAGCAGGGCCGTGAATGCCGTGCAGATAAAGAGCGTCGAGGCGAAGCCGAACGCAAACGCGCGGTTGCGCAGCCCGCACGTGTCGGCCATGAAGATATCGAGGATCATATAGATAGCGTCGTAGCCGATCCAGTAGAGCACGCCGCCGATTATATTAGATAGGATCCAGGCCGTCATAATAGCGGGCGCCGTCTTAAAGTCGGCGTAGGCGGCGTAGGACGAGTAGCTTAGGATCGACTACTGGAACGCTAGTATAAAGAAGCAGACCTAGATCCTACGTCGTTAATTGCACGTTAGCCACATCTAGGAGCAATTAAATGCGCTCGGCACCCAGCGTACTAGGCATAGGTGAAGTAGACGGCCTTCTTGCTCCAGACGTGCGCCACGCCTTCGCGGCTCTCCCCGGATTCGTCCATGGATTGAAGCAGTGATAATCCACTTCCATGTCCCTGGGAATCCGGGATAGCCATGCGGCTCTAGCTCTCCATTGAGTCTTCAGACTGGATGGCTGGCTACTTGGTTGGCATCTCTGTCGCGTGCTCAAGTTGAATGCTGTCAGCGGCAGTGGTAACGAGATCTTGGAACGAATACCTGTAGCTTCTGCGCCATGATAGCTCGCAGCCAGGGGAAGCAGCGGCAATGTACGGTAAATTTTCACTCGCCTGTAAGCCCTGTCGTGAGATCGCCATGGGAGCCTTGATGGCTCAGCAGCTCAGAAGACTTGTAGGGTAGCTCACTAACTGCTATTTTCCTCGGAGGTTTTTGACACAATGAATTGAAAGGACAGTTTCGCTGCAACCCAAGGGCCAACCTCAGCTTCACCGCCAGTCAGGGAATTCTAGAGCCTCGGACGCTGGAAAATCGTAAGTTCGTACTTCAAAGAGGAGAAGACGTCATTTGAGGGGCTGGATAGCGAGGCAATTTTTAAGAATCTAGAGTCAAATTCCTGCATGATGAGCGTATAGAATTAGAAGCCTCGCATGAGATGTGGCAGCAGCGACTATGAGTACACAGTACGCCTAGAGGTATGAATATCTTTTCCCTTTCCGCCGTTCCAAACCTTACCATGCATCTCGAGTCTGCTTCGACATGAGACCTCAAGTCGATTCGCATGCGCAGAGAAAGTCTCATACAGTGCTTTTTACCTGCTGTGAACCATTTTAAATGCTAACCAGACCCAGCTCTTCGGGTACAGTACAAATACATAACGTACAGCGTCAACTCCGGTACCGTCTATGATGTCTTTCCAGTCCCCGATACCAGCAGCACGACGCTCCCCAATTGCCTCTTCAGATCTTCCTTGTTGACGTCGTGTGTGTCCTCAACCTCGCCCCACTGCATGGCTTGCCAGTCCACCTCGAGGTTCACAGCCTTGGCCGCCTCCTCGACGCCGAACTTGTTGCCGGTGATTAGGTCGCGCTTCCCCACGGGCCCTTCGCTCCACTCGGCGACGAACCTAGCCGCGGTGACGAGGCTCTTGCCCGCCAGCACGGCCCTCTCGAGTCCAGCAATCTCCCACGCGCTGAGTCCCTCGACCCAGCCCTGGATCACCTCCCGTACTCCTTCCGCCTGCTTCCGCGGGAAGATCTCGTGTCCATCGAGGACCGGCTCGATCGTGACGCCGGGCCAGACGTTGGTCGTCAGGAAGGAGACTGTCTCTTCCGCAACTTGTTTCTGCACGTCTCGCAGGGACTCGCCGCTCTCGCTGCGCAGGTCGAATTGGCCGGCCGGGGGCGCCCAGCAGAGCAACGCATCCGTGTCCAGGTAACGCATCAGCGATGTGGAGATTTCCTTGCGAATCCTGCCCGCGCCTGATGTGTTTGCTGCGTCGTCGTGCGCAATGTCGAGGGCTCGGCAGATGAGGCCCGTCAGAGGTATCAGGTGCTGTCTCGTGGCTTGCTGTGCGGATGTCATGACATCCCACTCGAGGGCGAGCGCGGCCGCCAGGTTGCGCTTGGAGACGGGGAGCCGGATGATCTCCTTCGTTTGAGGGTGCCGAAGTGGTCGCGAGTCGAGGTGAACTTGCAGCGCGCCTTTACCAACATTAGTATGACAGTCTCAGTAGCGAAAGCGCTCCTGGTACTCACCATTCACGTCCTGGATCGAGACGTCCTTCCAGAACCTCCGCTTCAACGTAGTCGTTTTTCCATCTTTGGCGCTTCGAACAACCTTGGCCGTCTTCAGCAGTTCGGCTTGCCTCTTGCGGCGCTCGAGCCTCTCGTTCACTGTCCCCTCGGCGGGAGCCGGCGGCGCGGGTGGCGGTCCTGTGCCCAGCACGGGAGCGACGTTGGCGGCTTTGGCGACAGTCGAGTGGATAGGGCGCACGTTCGAAGGACAGCTAAATGCTTGTGGCAGTAGCCGGAACGGGAGTCGCGTTGATGGCTTCATGATTGCGATGCCGCCGTCGGTGTTGAAGGACTGGTTCGTGGTTGAGAGCGGAAAATTCACTGATAAGCTATGGCGGAGTGGCTTGCGATGATGTAGGTCCCTGGGTCCAGGGTATAGGTACATGTGAGTGTCGTGTCCGCTCCTATGAATCGATGGGTTTAGTTTCACCACCATGCTAGTGCATGGCTTTGGAAGTACCAGAAAGAAGAGCTACTCGGCGCATTTCTCATAGCGGTAGCTCATAGTATACTTTAGAGCAGATAGGACCTTTCGCAGGTCGAAATTCGACTGTTGGTGACGGCGAGCCATCACGGTCGCGAGGTACTGGGTACATGTCCGTCTCTTAAAGACGCGTCGCAATCGCAGCATCGCAATTGACTTTCCACGATCCGCATACATACTTTCGAAACATGTAGGGGACTCGTGCCTGAGTGCGCAAAACCCTCCATCTCACTCGGTCCATAGCTCCGAATTGCTTTCCTCACCTGCAGCTCGACGACCAGTGCTCAGGTGTTGACGACTTTGGGGCCCGACAGGGGTTAGATGAGAAGGGTGGGGTATCACGTGATACCTCTCCTCCATCCCTGAGTGTCGACGTGGTGATATCGAGCGCCAGCCAATGCCACCTTGCACAACCCACGACCAATCCTCCTCTGACCCAGTCGCCCAACATGAGTTACGGCAAGAAGGACGAGGATGCCGACCTGGGCTTGGTCAAGGTGGATCGAACGCAGGTGTTCCAAGAAGGTAAGCCAGCGGCATTGACGCGGAATCGCTCCCTGCAGCCGAGCTAAATGGCCGCCAGCGCGATTGTTCAACAGCTCCCCGATCCAGCCTCGACGATGCCGCATCCTTCTCACCAAGATCGCCCTGCTTCTCTACACCGGGGAGAAGTTCCCGACCAACGAAGCTACGACCCTCTTCTTCGGCATCTCGAAGCTCTTCCAGAACAAGGATGCCAGCCTACGACAGATGGTCCACCTTGTCATCAAGGAGCTGGCCAACTCGGCCGAGGACATCATCATGGTCACCAGCACCATCATGAAGGACACCGGCGGAAGCAGCGATGCCATCTTCCGCCCCAACGCCATCCGGGCGCTGTGCCGCATCATTGACGTATGCTCAGCTAGTGTGCTTGGTGGAAGCGTTGGCGACGGTGCTAATCGTGTCGCAGGCAACGACCGTGCAATCGATCGAGCGAGTCATGAAGACTGCGATCGTGGATAAGAACCCCTCGGTGTCTTCCGCAGCTCTGGTGTCATCGTATCACCTCCTTCCCATCGCGAAGGATGTCGTGCGACGGTGGCAGAGCGAGACTCAGGAGGCCGCCGCCTCGACCAAGTCCAGCGGCGGGTTCTCGTTGGGCTTTTCAACTTCGAGCGGCCAGATGCCGATGAACAACTCCACGATGACCCAGTACCACGCGATTGGTCTGCTGTATCAGCTGCGGATGCACGACCGAATGGCCCTCGTCAAGATGGTTCAGCAATTCGGCGCGGCTGGCGCCGTCAAGAACCCTGCCGCCATCGTCATGCTTGTCCGGCTTGCCGCCCAGCTCGCTGAGGAGGACGTGTCGCTGCGGAAACCCATGATGCAGCTCCTCGACGGCTGGCTGCGACACAAGAGCGAGATGGTCAACTTCGAGGCGGCCAAGGCCATCTGCGATATGCGAGAAGTGACGGACAACGAGGTGAACCAGGCCGTCCACGTCCTGCAGCTCTTCTTGACTTCTCCGAGAGCTGTCACCAAGTTCGCTGCTCTCCGAATCCTTCACAACTTCGCTTCCTTCAAGCCCAGCGCTGTCGCCGCGTGCAACCCCGACATCGAACTCCTCATCTCGAACAGCAACCGATCGATTGCAACCTTCGCCATCACCACCCTGCTCAAGACGGGCAACGAGGCCAGCGTGGATCGTCTGATGAAGCAAATCTCCGGATTCATGTCCGAAATCACAGATGAATTCAAGATCACCATCGTCGAGGCCATCCGGACTCTCTGCCTCAAGTTCCCGAGCAAGCAGGCCGGTATGCTGACCTTCCTCAGCGGTATTCTGCGCGACGAGGGCGGATACGAGTTCAAGCGGGCGGTTGTGGAGAGCATGTTCGACTTGATCAAGTTCGTGCCGGACTCCAAAGAGGAGGCCCTGGCCCATCTTTGCGAGTTCATCGAAGACTGCGAGTTCACCAAGCTGGCCGTTCGTATCCTCCACCTGATCGGGTTGGAGGGACCGAAGACGGCCCAGCCTACCAAGTATATTCGCTACATCTACAACCGAGTGGTGCTCGAAAACGCCATTGTCCGAGCTGCTGCGGTCACTGCCTTGGCCAAATTTGGCGTCGGCCAAAAGGATCCCGACGTCAAGTCCAGCGTCAAGGTCCTTCTCACGCGATGCTTGGATGACGTGGACGACGAGGTCCGCGACCGCGCCGCCCTGAACCTGAAGCTCATGGGCGAAGAGGATGACGAGATGGCGCGAAACTTCGTCAAGAACGGTAAGCGATTGCGTAGCCTTGGTTTCGATTCGGCAGCTGACCGTCGCTCCAGACAACATGTTCTCCCTCCCTTTCTTCGAGCACCAGCTCGTCATGTATGTCACTTCGGACGAAACGGCTGCGTTCAACGAGCCGTTTGATATCTCCAAGATTCCTGTCGTCACACGGGAACAGGCCGACGCCGAGGACCGGACGAAGAAGCTCACAGCCACTGCCCCGACGCTGAAGGCTCCCAAGGTGGGCCCGGCCAAGACACCCTCAAGTGCAGCAGAGGCTGCTGCTTCCGCCTCGGCCCTGTCGCAGCGCTACACCGAAGATCTGATGCAGATTCCGGAGATGAGCGAGTTCGGCAGTGTGCTCAAGTCGTCGCCGGTTGTGGAGCTCACGGAAGCGGAGACGGAGTATGTCGTGACCGTGGTGAAGCACATCTTCAAGGAGCACATTGTTCTGCAATACGAGGTGAAGAACACTCTCCCAGACACCGTCCTGGAGAACGTCTCCGTGGTTGCCACCCCGTCGGAAGAAGAAGAGCTCGAGGAGGTTTTCATCATCCAGGCCGAGAAGCTGTCAACGAATGAGCCCGGCAAGGTCTACGTGGCGTTCCAGAAGGCGAACGGCGAGGATTCGCTGCCTATTACATCC
Organism: Tolypocladium album; assembly: GCA_024341135.1. Lineage (NCBI taxonomy): Eukaryota > Fungi > Ascomycota > Sordariomycetes > Hypocreales > Ophiocordycipitaceae > Tolypocladium > Tolypocladium album. The sequence goes on along the minus strand of JALHCF010000003.1, from coordinate 35,083 downwards.
TTCTCCAACATTCTCAAGTTCACCAGCAAGGAGATTGACCCCTCGACCGGCGAGCCCGAAGAGACGGGCTACGATGACGAGTACGAGGTCTCCGAGTTTGATCTCGCCGGCAGTGACTACATTGTTCCGACATTTGCGAGCAACTTCAACCACCTCTGGGAGCAGATTGGAGCCTCGGGAGAGGAAGCTGAGGAAACGTTGCAGCTGAGCGGCCTGAAGAGCATCGCAGGTAAGTGCCCTCACGTGTCACTTGAGAGACCATGGCTAACCATCATTATAGATGCGACAGAGCAGCTGGCCAAGACGCTGTCCTTGCAGCCGCTGGATGGCACCGACGTCCCCGTCAACCAGAGCACGCACACGCTTAAGCTTCTCGGCAAGACCGTGGGCGGTGGCAGGGTGGTGGCCACGGTGAGGATGGCGTACTCTTCGAAGTCGGGTGTCACGACAAAGATCACGGTGAGGAGCGAAGAGGAGAACGTGGCAGCGTTGGTGATTGCATCTGTGGCATAAAAGTAGGGACGGGGGCGTTGCGGGTAATAATGTACTGACGGTTAGAGCTCCGAGCCGTTGTTGGCATAAAGGACGTCACGATCAAACGTTTCACGCGGTGGGCGGCATGTGATGGGTACGATGCTCGCTGCGCCGAGGAGAGCCAGTGCAAGATCGTAGAGTATAGCGCAGTCTCAAGTCTTGAGTGTTCTTTTTCGCAAAGCCATGATGCTGAGAGCGACAAGAGTGAAGACCCAATCAAAGCTACTTATGTTATCAGTAGAGAGTACCTCTCCATCCCGTTCCGCACGGTCTGAACCTGGGGCAGGGAGATGGTTCTGTGCTAGATGTGTCTATGGAGCTTCTTTTGGATCCTGTTACTCGGTTTCAAAGCCTTCTTGGTCATCCTCGTAGTGACTACTCCAATTGGCCATCCTTGATATGTTCCTTCTGGTCGTTCCCGGCGTGGGAGTTGAGGGCCGTAGGATATGCTTTCCCACGGTTCTAGGAGAAAGCTCGGCTGTCATCAGGTTCCTTGACGAGAGATTTATCTGTCTTGATGGCTGCTGCTGAAAGACAGCCAACTTCTGCAACTGGAGAGTCGCGTGCCCTGCGTTGGTCAGGAACACCTTGAAGATTGGCGCCATTGTGCCATCTTCCACAATCTGCCGGAGACAATCCATAACAATCTCGAGCATGGGGAGCGTCTCTCCTCTGCCGAGCCACGAGATGGAGTCTAGAATGCAGTAAATGCGCGTTCCAGCGGGGAACTGGGAGACGATCTCGTAGAGCGCCTGGCAGAGCGCTCCGCAGCGCGTCATTGGATCCCGAGACCTGAGCTCGTCCAGGTACTGTAGCTCGTTGACGAAGTTCAGGTTGAGCCTGTTCAGCTCCACCAGCTTCAGCACCAGCTGCATCATGATCGACCGGAGCAGTCCGTTCGGGCCAGATTCCGCATCAATAGGACTGGCATGCCGTCCGCAGAAGAAGTGCACCACGACAGCGTCCGGCTGAGCGGTGACCAAGCTCACCACCAGCGTGCCCGAAAATACTGACACGGCTGAAATTCTTTCAGAACCAGCGCCGCCGGGCAGGTTGGCATTGACCAGTACGAGACCTGGCCTTGCGCCGTTCAGCCAGCTCTTGAAGCTCTCGTGGCGCAGCACCGAGTTCGCCTGGCTCTGGGCTTGCGGCTTGACTTTACCGCGTCGTTGGAGCACTCGGGAGAGCTCTAGGTTTGGTTGCTTGGAGAACTCGTCGGTAGAGCGCGGGTTGGCCAGGATCGCGCAGAACTGGTCCGGACGCAGGATGGCCTGTGGCGCGTTCTGGGCATGTGGTTCAGTAAGTCGTTCGAATTTCGAGTCAACCTCCGTCTGGCTACTTACCTCCGTGTTGGCCAGCTTCCAGTTCATGACATCTTGGCTGTTCGGCATCCGCATTACCTGCACCAGCATTCCAACCAAATCGTTCTTTGACTTGACTTGATCCCGCTGCCACTCACGCTCCCTTCTCCTTTCTATCTCCGCGATTTTAGCCAATGCCTGGCTCTCCCGCTTGGCTAATTGTTGTATCTCCCGCTGCATCTCTCGCAAGAGTAGTCGGTCCTCCTCTCGAGCTTGCCATTCATTCTCCCTCATTCGTCTGTCATCATCCCTTCCTTCTTGATTATCCTGTCTTATGAGGTTCAAAGTCTGGGAGTTGTCGAATACCACCCTCTCTACGGAAGTCAGAGTGCCTTGAGCTTTGTCAATTTTATCATCGACTCCGCCCAAGTTGGTGATGATGCTCTTGGTGTTCTTCTCTGTATCCTTCGAGTTGTTGTACACCTTGGCGAGCCGGAGAGCTACGCCCTGAACGTTCCTGTCGACTCTCTCGGAGGTTTTGTCGCGAGCAATGACAACCGCCCGCTGAAACTCGTTAGCACAGTCCATGACACTTTGCAGTATCTTCTCAGGGTCCGGTGGAGGAGGCCGAGACTTGTAGTCCTTGAAGGACTTCGCAAGAAATACCCCAGCCATGGGTACTTGGATGGAAGTTAGCTAACCCACCATGATCGGAAAATGGATCTACGCACTCTCAATTGCTCTTTCTTGCTTTGTAATCACTCGGATCAAGTCCCTAATGGAGTCGACAACTGCTTGGTACAGCCTGTCGGCGAGATTTCTGACCTCGGAGTCATCACGAAATCGGGTTTTGGACGGGTCGTACTCTTTGAGAATCTTCCGCAAGCCGATAAAGGTGTCACATATTCTCTGCTTTTTCCGCTTCGACTTATCTGCGAGCTACCACAAAAGAGTCAGAAGATTGAGCACGCCTAACGGATATCGAGGAACATGAAATCGAGACAAACCTTGAACAACACAGCCACGCCTGCTTTCACGACTGCCAAGCCATAGTCGCTGGGTATGAGCCCAATCCAGGGATCAATAGCGCCTTTGATTTCGCCCATCCCGTACCATATCTTATGCCAAAATCCATTCTTGCTTGCTTCGTAGTCTTTTAGGGATTTCATAATGTTCTCACCAAGTGTCTCCCATTTGGCCGTATCTGCGTTCTGCCAGTCAAGCTGGAAGCTCGGGCCAAGAGTCTCCGGGATGAACAGGCTCAGATCTTCACGCAAGTCACTGCTTAGGTATTCAGATCGTCCGCATACAGACAACTAGACAGTATTCCTTCCACGTACAGATAGGGTCGAAAGGCCGTGTACTGCCCACTCTGACGATCGAAGGTTGAAGAGCCTCCGAATATTGGGTTGACACTGGGAGTGTTCGTGTCGATGTACCTGACGACCGTCTCAACATCTTCGTTACTCCCGTCGTAGTTCATTCTTGACCCCATTGTTGTGACCATCAGGAGAGAGTTGCGTCAGAACTGGAGTCGCAGCATATCTTTGAGTTGCGCACGCAATCGTCGGGATTTCCGCCAAGAACAGCAAGGCAACCAATGCGCGGATTACTTCCGATATATTCGGTTCGGCGAGGATTTGGAAGACGATGTAACCATCGGTTGGCTGCATGGCCACTGGCTTGTCCCACCATTGGCAACAAGGTGCGGGGTCCTGCACGGATGGGCGAGTCTGCCCGAAGGTCACGCTGCCCGCTGGGTCTCAAACGGCATGCATAAAATCTTGGGCTCTTCTGCAGAGGACCTTTGCGGCGTCTCCGTACGGCCTGTCAATAGCACAAGCAGCATTGGGCCCCAGTCATCAGCCCCTGCCAGCCTCAGCCCTGCTCCAATGAACACACATTGTCATGCACTGCCTCATGCATGTGCGGAGAGAAAACGAAATATTCGGCGGCTATGCCGGGGTCTGGTTTGCTATCCTAGAATCAGCGCTCTGCGAAGGCCGAAAGATGGGGCCGTCATAGTAGCCTATATTTAGCACTTGGTCTCTCTTGGAGACTCTCCTGACTTAATAATAGGTGCTGACGGTGTTAAAGAGGCGTGCCAGACCCCAATAAGCATGCAGCACGCCGACCTACTGGTGGCCTGACGCGACTCTGTAACATCCACTCGTACCTGTTATTCTGTCGCACGTAGTCTCGCTACTCGGCCATATATTTATTCTTCTCTCTAAGAAATAGTTCTTTCATATCTTATGGGTTGTAGAGAAGATTCATTGAGTTTTCCTGCAGAAAGCTTGATCGAGTTTCTCCGTGTCTTTGTTCAGTAAGGCCGATAATTCGACAGCTTTATCCATCCATCGCCTGGGTCGAGAAGATTCGGCGGCATTCTCACCTCTAGCGGACCCTATCGACATAAGACACCAGATGGAAATACCCGATTATGATGAGACAAGTTCAAGTTCGGCGATCGAATCCGGCGAAGATGATGACAACGCAACCCATGAGCCAATGGACCTTAACCAGACGTGGTTCGAAAAGCGGCCGGAGACCCCCATCGTCATCGACTGGAAGTGGAGGAATTTTGAGGATTTCAAGAATCGCTCCGTCCCAAGTGATGGTGTAGAGATCATCGAAGTCCTCCAGGGCCATCAGTATCTCGACCAAGAGATCTGGAAGGAGAAACAGGAGCGACGCGAGCGAGGGAAGATGAGCCTAGGGAACAAAAAGTGGACGAGGACGACGGAAGCTTATTCCATGGATAAAAAGGCACCGTACATGAAATGCATCAGGATCCAGTCTCCAGCCATCCTCCTCCTGCTCTCCCGTCTCTCCGGTCACGAGGACAACTGGGCTGTGGACACACCAAGAGTCTTCTTCCCACCATTCCGAGCTCACTACTATTACCTACCACAGATGAAAGAGGTCCTCTCCTTCTTAGAGAATACGTGGATCTCTAAAAGAGATGTTGCCACCGCAGACATCACGGTTCTTTCAGGGAAGGATGTCAAAGAGACGGACATCGACGCGCCCAACGCAAGTGAAAATGCTGGGTACGACTCGGACGACTCGGACGACTCGGACGACCCCCAAAAAGTTGACATGGACTTCGTCCTCGGTGGCGACACTGTGAACAGCATAACAGCAATGCACCATGTCAAGAAGTATATTGAGTTTGTAGAGAAGGAAATCGTCCCCTTGTGGCTGACAGCTCAAGGAACCACCAAAAGAAAGGTCGCCTTCGTCGACCTATGGATGTATTTTAAGCCCGGGGAGATTCTGTACCGTCCACGGGCTACCAATTCTTCTCAATATCTGGCACCCTCCAAGACATCCAAGAAGACAGGCTCGAGGCGAGTTGGAAATTTCTTTCCACCACCTCCATTTAGTCACATGGATGTCGTTCGAAGAAACATGAATATGGATCAGCAAGCTTGGCGGCTCTACTCTTTGGAGATGGACAAGTATGGAGGGAGCAAAACGAACATGCAGGCTTCAAGGCCTCAATATCTTACGCTCCACTGCTACTATATTGATTACACTGGCAGGTCGTACCTGCCAGTTAAGGGGCAATTCGATATCGAGGTCTATGACGGCGAGAAGGACATAGCTCAGCTCAGCATCTACCCCTTGCGGTTTGCAAAAGACAAGGACAAGTTGAAAGAATACTTTCTCAAGCAGGGAGAGCAATTTCACTTCTCCAAGACGCAGAGGCACTTGTTCTTCAACGGATGGACCCTTACCGAAGGGCCGACCGGGCTTTCGTCCGATAAATTGAAATCGGAGCACATCGACAGCCATGTCATCGTCGACTTCGCCGAGGGATACAAAGGCAACTTACGCATCGCCGGGCCCTACAACGGAAGTCTCGACGCCTTCTCTGACAGTGACTGGTCGGAGGCCAACGATGAGCTCGGTATACTGCACTGGAGTACCGACGAACAGTCCGAACAATCCGAGCCGTTGGGCGCCATGCGGGAGGTGACACAGTGCAGCGAGAGGTTTGGGGGTTATCTGTGTCGCCGCCACTTTAGGGAGAGCAAGTTCATCAGTGCCTGGAGGATGGGCAACGTCACAGAGCTCGACCCCGAGGACTTGGTCCTGCTGCCACGTCGCGCCGTCGCGTACGCCTTCCGTGAGCGCAAGTTCATCCTGGCCGACGTTCGCTCGCTCAAGAAGGCTCGGGAGCAGGAAGATGTCCTCGGGAACCTCAAAATTGATCCCGACCACAAGAGCATCATTTTGTCCTTGGTCAGCACTCACTTTCAGAAGCACGCCGTACAAAGGCAAGGCGGTGCCGTTGACCTCAATCAAGACCTTATCCGTGGCAAGGGGGCAGGTCTAGTCTTCCTACTTCATGGCGTTCCTGGCGTGGGCAAGACCGCAACTGCCGAGGCGATCGCTCACGTCAACTCGAAGCCCTTGTTCGCCATCACTTGTGGCGATCTGGGGTCCAGCCCAGATAAGGTTGACGAGTCTCTCCGGGAAATCTTCCGCTTGGCCAATCTCTGGGACTGTGTGCTTCTGCTAGACGAGGCCGATGTATTTCTGTCCCGCAGAGAGGTGTCTGACTTGAATAGGAATGCGCTGGTCTCTGGTAAGCAACTGTATCGTCAAACTGGGCCGTGGCTACATGACTGACCCAATCATCGCCAGTGTTCCTGCGTGTGCTCGAGTACTACTCCGGGATATTGTTCTTGACGACAAACCGGGTGGGCCATCTCGACGAAGCCTTCAGGTCTCGAATCCACATCAGCTTATACTATCCGCCCCTAGGCATGGACCAGACGGTCGCAATCTTCGACGTCAACATCAAGCAGTTGTTGAAGATCGAAGACGAGAAGCAATATTTAATGAGCCGGGAAGATTCCGCCATGACCAAGCGGCCGAAGATGGTCATTGATAGGATCGGTCTCCTCGAGTACGCTAGGTGGCACTGGCAGAGGCACACGCCTGCCGAGCGCTGGAACGGCCGACAGATCCGCAACGCCTTCCAGATCGCGTACTCCCTCGCTCACTGGCCAGCCGAGAAGGCCACAGCAAGACCGGTCCCTCGGGCACCTACGCCATCTTTGCAGTTACAAGCGAGACCCGGCACCACCTCAATTACCACCAACGCTACCACGGACGGTGAGGCCCAAATCCCGACCCAGACGCAACTTAAACTAGACTACACCCACTTTGAGGAAGTTGCCAAAGTCATCGAGAGGTTCGACGACTACCTCTTCGACACCACGGCCAGCACAGCCGCCGGCAGCGCTCTCGAGACCGGCACGCGCGCCGACGAGCACGACCCTACCTTTAATAAGCACTACAGGTTCCGTCCCGCCTCGTCATACGCGCCATCGATGCAGGAGCAAGGTCGAAAGGACTTTCGGCGGCGTCAGCTTTCACCCAACGACCGCCCGCGCTTCACACCCGGCCGGGCCGGCGCCGCCTTTCCAGAAAGTGCCTCCGGTGGCGGAGAGTACGGCAGTGGCGGAGGAAGAGGAGGAGGAGGAGTTGGGGGAAGGGGAGCGAGACACCCGTCGCAGAACCAGCCGCCTCCACGGCCTCGCTTCCTACCGGGAGCGGCGGCGGCGGCGGCGGTAAGGGGCGGGCATTCCGGGCCAACAGGGGGGAACGGCGGAGGCGGCGCACCCGAAAGGGCGAAGGGGAGCTGGCAGTATGAGAGTGGCTTCCGCGGGGATCAGGGGTGGGATTTGGAGCCGCAGCTTGACATGGCTGGGGAGGACGAGGACCAGTACTATCGACGTGACGGGGGCGGTGGAGGTGCTGCTGAGGTGGGAGACGGTGAGTACTATGAGGAGCTTGAGGAGTCGATGAGGGAGAAGCAAATGCAGTATGATGAACAGGGTCACTACGAAGAAGCTGTAGGTGGAGGGCATTACGATGAGTACGAGGACTACCAATAGCTCGATCTGGCAGACTTCGCTGTCGTGGGAACGCGGCTCATGTCGACTCTGTCTCAGTCTAAGTTATTCGGTCTTCGAGCTGCGTCATTACATGTATCGAAGGTGCCCTTGAGCCTTAGCGGGTTTCCCCAACCGTAATTCAGCTCATGGCCCATGGATAATCGCCGCAGCCATCTGTCTGGCTCGCAGACCGGGTTTATCTGCCTAAACAAAGGCGTGCGGTTACTGTCTGTGGCTTGAAAGGTGACGTAGCAGCGCATATGCACCGCACCAAAGGTGGGCGAACAGCTTAAATGAAGACCAACAATATTGCACGCCGCGTTTCTGCGGCATTGAACGAGGCAATAAATATAACTCAAGAAGTACTCCGTACTGGAGGATGGCAATGAGCCGTCTACAGCCGAGCCGCCGGAGGCGTCGGGATCAAGCCAACGAGACGCTTGGAGAGTGTCGCGCTCTGCTGGGAGAAGTTGTCTCGAGCCTCCGGGAGAAGCACCTTCGAGCCCTCCTCAACCCGATACCCCGAAAATGTTGAGCGCCCTCACGTCACAAGGCCGGCCCATGGGCCATGTTGTGTCGCGTGTCGTGCATACCACGTGTCGCGGTCGGTATAGGGTAGGTATCTGGTGTATACTCGTGGGGCGGGCGTGAGAGACACCAAGCCAAGAGAGGACGTGCGAGTAGGCGACGGGAACGGCAGCCTCTGGCTAGCTAATATCAATATCACGGGAGACTTTTTGGTCCACGACTCGCTACCGTGCCTCGGCCGGGTCGCTCCCGGTTTGCGGGGTCGGGTCGAGGGCTGCAGAAGCAGGGCTAGTTCTGATGCCCGGGACCTTGTTGGGCGGAGTGCCCTACCATGTAAGTTGCCTATATCAAGGACGGGCGGAGTAACTCAAACATCCCGCCTGCTGGTGAGTTGTTTTCTGCGTTTGCTCCCGCTACCGCCGGCGATTCTGCCCTCGTCAGTTGGCTTCTCTCCACCCGGCGTCGTCGCTTGTTGACCCGGGCAGCCGATCCGCTATAATTTAGGGGAAGCCTGTCGGTTGGCAGGGGTCGCGTCGCGCAAGACCCTCAGCTTGAACGTGAGCCACGGCGAGGGACCTTTGGGTACGTACCTGTCCTGCAGCAGGGCCACGTACCTCGCCTGGGCTGCACCTCCTGGCAGGACGACCGTCAGCCTCCGTCACCCAATACTTCCAGGTTACTTTTTTTGTTGCCGCGCCGCCTTCATCCTTTCCTCTCCCCATCCTCACCCGCTGCCGCTCGCCCTCGACCGCGACGACGCAGCGAGAGGTCCTCCTCTGTCCAGAGGCTCCTCCGAGGGAGACGCGCGACCGCGACACGCCGGCGCCATGAACGCCATCAAGCAGAAATGCCGGCCGAAGCACCAGGTGCTGGTGCTGCGCTGCTATCCGCGAACCACCAAGGGGGCCGTCGACGTCAAGCCCAACAGCAGCGAGCTCAGCTACCTGCTCTTCTACGCCACGAGCCGCCGCTCCAAGATCCAGAAGATCGGAGCCTTTCTCGAGAAGAAGACGGCCAGCGATGTCTGGCGCATGCGCATCGGGTACGTCACGCCGCCTCGAGCCGAAGCATCCGCTGTGCGACGGCGACGCCTCCGAGAAGACCCTACTGATGCATTGCGTCGACAGGAACGTGCAGGTGACGCTGGGCATCCTCGCTGCCCTGGTCGAGAAGTCGCCCAAGGACGTCACGCTGATTGCGCCGTGCATCCTCAAGATCCTCGACCTCGTCCTTCGCTCCGAGGACATCACCATGATCGAGTCGTCGCTGCCCACCTTTGAGGCCTTCTGCGAGCACCACGACGCGTCGTCACTCTTCGCCGACCATGAATACCTCCAGCATTACCAGTCCGTCGTGCGCTCGTACGCGCAGCTCGCCTCCTCACGCCACACGCCTGCCAAGGGTGGTCCTCTCAGCCTCCCCGTTCAGATGCGCTGGAGAAACGCCGGCCTCGACGCCATCAAGTGCGTCGCATCATCCGACGCGCTGTCTTCGGTCACTGGCCGCCAGATCGACGTGATAGTCCCCATGGTCCTGGAGAATCTGTGGACCGACGACGACGACTTCCTTGACCTGCTGCTGGAGCGCGTGCAGATGGAGGAGAAGTCGGACGCCGAGAAGATGCTTCGCCGCAGAACGAGCGTCGCCACCGTAAGGACCGCCGACGCGCCTGGCGATGCGAACCCGCTGGCCTTCTCGGGGACAGCTTTAGACGTCGACAAAGTGGCCGAGGAGGACATCGGCGTCCTGGCCACTCAATGCCTGAAGAACATCTTCGTTGTCCCCAACCGGTCCCAGGTCCATGCAGCCACCGTCGCCTTGCTCAAGTTCATATCCCAGCGGGTGGCCCAAGGAGAGGTTGTGGTGACGCCGGAGGAAGACACGGGCCGCGACGCGGGCTGGGCCATCAAGATGTACAGCATCGTTGCTCGTTGGGCTCCCGTCCAGGACCGATACGTCATCCTGCTGGCCGCGCTCGAGACGATGATGAATACGCCCCTTAAGGAGGATACGTTGAGGCAGCATTTGACCCTGACGGCGATGATGCAGTCCCTGCTGCGGTCCGACACAAACTTGATTGGCTTGAGCGTCATGGACGTGCTCCTGGGCCTGGTCAGGCAGATTAAGAAGCTGTTCCAGCTCCGCAGCGGATCTGGTCACGACGGCAGTCAGAGCGACGACAAGACGGACGCTGAAAAGGACCAAGCAACCCGCAGCCAGCGCAAAGACCTGCTCGAGCGGCTCGAGATGTGCATAGGCGACCTGGCCACACACATCTACTATGCGGACCAGGTCTCGGACATGGTTTCCGCGCTCGTCAGCCGACTCAGGCCCGGCCGGTCTGCCAGCGTGGGCTCAATGCCACACGGGGAAAGGGCGGATGGCCACGACAACGGCGACCCAGCGTCCTCGGCCGTTGACCTGCCCGGGAGCTCGTCTCCCCCATCCGAGACCTACTTCTCGTACAGGGCCGGTCGCGCATCTGCTTTGAGGGTGATCAAGGCCATTCTACTCGTCGCAAGTGGCGGGGCGAACACCCGGGGAAGCAAGGACCTATCCCGTCACCGCGTCTCAATCGCGGCCTGGGACGGGACACAGTGGCTGCTGCGAGAGCCAGATGGGCTTGTGCGAAAGGCGTATGTGGACGCTTTGGTGACATGGTTGGATCGAGAGACTACACCTGACGACGCGAATGCGCGTGAGGAGACTGTCATCCACCACCGCTCATCTGCAAAGAACAAGGGCGACCTGCCGGACGGCCAGCGCGCAGTATCGAACATGTCGAACCGTGAGCGCCAGGCCAGAGGGCGGCGGTGCCAATTTCTGCCGCTTCTGCACGTGGCAATCTACGACAGCGCCTTGCAGTTTGTCGATTTCGACAACGACATTGTTCTGCTGCACACTCTTCTCACGAAACTCGTGTCCAGGCTAGGCGTCAACTCGGTCCGCTACGGTATTCCCATGATATACCGACTGCAAGAAGATGTGCAGGAAGTTGAGCAACCTATTCACAAAGTACGGATTGCTGCGTTGTGCCACGGATACTTCTGGGCCTTGACCGAGAGGTTCGACTTCGAGTCATCGGCTGTTGGACGGGCAGTTCACAACGAAATCCTCAGACGTAAGAAGAAGGGGTTCTGGATCGATGGCGTCAACATTCCGCCGCCAACGGTTGGACAGATCGGAACACCAGGCCATGCCGCGTCTCATCCCGGCTGGGATCTCAGCGCACTCGAGACGGAGGAGCTGCTTCCTTTCGATGACAGATCTGCACTCGTCGACTGCATCGCCACCGGCTACCAAGAGAGTAATCGGTCTCCTCCTACCAGTCCAGGCATGTCTCCAGGGCGAGCCATGTCCATTCCTATTCCCATTTTGGGTAGCATCATGACGTCCTCACCAGCGGCCATCCCGGGCCAAGAACTCCCCACCGGCTTTCGAGAGTCCATGCTAGCCGAATGGTCGAGAGATTCCGCCGTTGCAGCGCTCGCGGAAGCCAAGGCCGAGTCCCTGAGCGGGTCGAGGACCGGTACGACGGGCACAAATCAAAATAGACTTACCATTACCGCTGCCGCCCTGAACGGTGGTGGCCACCTGCCGGCGTCTCCGTATGGCAGCATGCAGAATTTGAGGCCACACTCAGCCCTGGTTCCAGGAGACAGACTCAACTCCATGTCGAAGCTGAGAAAGACCAGCGTAAGGAGCGCGCTCTCCCCGTCGGGGTCGGCGTCGAGTAAGGCTGGCATCGCGTCGGTGGAGCAGCTGAAGATGATCCTGTCTGGCAGCGTGTCGCCGCAGTCGGCAGGCATTCCAGGCTTGGAAGACGACAGCGACGAGAGCATGGTCAGCTACGAGGACAGCCCATCAGAGCGCAGCTTCAACCCGGCCGCGGAAGCGACTACGACGGGAGAGGGCCTTTCCAGGACGATATCCGGGTCCAGCCGCAAAGGGGGCCCCCTGTCATCGAACCCGCCAATCGAGCATGAGTCGAGCTTCGACTTCTACAGGGAGGGCGAAGACGACGTGCCTCCAGTGCCGCCTCTGCCGAACCTGAACTCTCTCTCAACCAAAGGCAGCTCTGCGCACGGCGATATGTCCGCGCAAGACCATGCCGCCAAGTCACCACGGCGAGACATCAGCAGCCGCGGTGGAGAGAGCATGCGGGCGCGATCAGTGCGGTCCCGTAACGGCAGCAGCAGAGGACTCGACTTGCAGGATCTGCTACGAGGCATCGACAGCAGGTCCGGCGAGGGAAACCTGGGAAACCTCACCAGGCCACCATACTAAGGTTGCGTGTGCGTTGGTGGCACCCGGTTAAGGCGGCCAGATTTCAACAATGATGGAAGTGAGAAGTGCTTTCGTGGACCACGGCGATTTGCTGGATCTAATTGTACTTACGGCACAACGGGAGGAGACAAGGAGGCACTGAGGGAAAAGAAAAGGAAAATGCTAAGCTTGAGGACCCCACGGATGTGGTGTCTCGAGCTCGCGGGAACCTGGGCTGTGTTACTAGGCCGGAATATGCGCCTGAGGGCCAAAATCTCAGAGCCGGCAAAAGTGTTGTAATGACGATGGGTGGAGAGAAAACATACGGTATATCTGGCAGGGCAGTAGCATTGAAAGCGATTAGAGCAGCAAACAGCGAATAGCGAACATTGATACGGAATATCTCCCCGTCTACACCATAGGTATGCGGTCGGGGCCAACTAACTGGTCAAATCACAGCACCAGGGTACCGTCTGGGGAACCAATCGAGCATGCTCGCTGTCGTTGCTCCCATTGTGCGCCCGCGCAGCGGCCATGAGGATTGGCTGTTTCGACTTGGCGGTGAACTGAATGCACGATGATACTCGTCCCACGACGTCGGCCTTTGTAAACGGCTAGGTGGCCTTCAGGCAACGTAGGTGCTCGGCGAGTTGTTGAATCGCCATCACACCATCAAGAGAAAGGACGGCACAGGAGGGTTGGTATATCCAACTCAGCTCCAGCGCATCCCTTCCTCCGCGAGTAAGTGCGGGCGTCATCTCGCCCCGGATTTGGCGATGCATGTCTCCGTCTCCCGTTGTCAATGACTAGCTAGCGGCGGCAGAGGCAGCTTCAGCAAAGCCGGGATATTGAATAGCAGAAGCCGCCGGTATCAATCTCCGACGGCAGCACGGTCATGGGTCGACAGGCACAGGATCAGACCTGTGGCTTAGATACCATCATTCCTCTGGCGGCAGCCACTGTTCTCGCGTTGTCACTCGTCGTAAGCGCCGTGGTGGTGGTGACGACGTTGTGTCGCGACGACAAGGGCCATGAGTAGGAGTCGCGCATGGATTATTATGTCATGGCACGTTGATGCGTTGGTGTCGACAGCGCTCGAGTTGCCTCGCCAGTCCTCGAAGGGAAGTCGACGGTACCGATGTGTAGGAAAATGGAGACAATTCTCATCAGATGGATGTGCCGGTGTGATGGTTGGACCAGAGTCCCTTTATCGAGAGAGGGAATTCGCGGCGTGCGACGAAGTTGTGCAAGCAGGAAACAAACCCTGAGCTTGACCGAGTCAAGCGAATGAATATGCAGTGTACAGACTAGGCAAGTCGGGGCTGCGCAATCGTCGAGTCAGCAAGACGTGGCAGCTTGGCGGGATGCAGATGCACCTGCAGTCGGTGTGCTTCGTGCTGCCATGGGTAGCTGAGACGCCACCAGTCGCAGTGGGCAGAGGGCATGTACGAGTACGCAGCAATTTGTCCGAGCACGAAGAGCCGACCTTGGTGTGCTGCTCGGGACGTCCGCGCCAGCCTCGTTCTCGTTGATCTGCAACGGCATCTCTTCCGAGCACGTCACAGATGGACAAGCGTACGAGTACATACGACAAGCAGCCACACAGCCAAGACGGCCAAGGCCCGAGGACGGTTTCGAGGTGCCGACCGCCGGCTGTGGGAACTGGCTGCAGCACCCGTTGGCCGTCACGGACGGGCCGTCCGCTCGGCAATCGAAATCAGCCGGCAAAAATGTCCGGTTTTGCGACCGCGGAGGCGACACGCACCCCGTCTGCGGCCGGGCTGCCGTAAGAAACGCGAGGTGGCCGATTGTCTGGGCTCGATGGCTCGTTTTCGACGGACATGCCTGCCACATCCTAGCACGAGTAAGCGATAGCCGGCGCTTGGTCAGACGGCGCAACGGCGGCGCGCGCGCTACTCCATCCCCTCGGCTGGGTTCGACCTCCTGGGAATCTCATGTGGGTGGATGGGCATCGATGGCGACAAGCTCGGCACGTTTCTCGGCACGTTGATTACCGCCGTCACGCTGGATCCTTCGACGTCCCCCCCGCGTAACTGATGCCATCCTTCGCGATCACGGGCGCCGGCGCCTCGTTGGAGATTAGTTTAGCATGTCTCGAAAGCCGCCCCGACGGCGTGGGTGTCCAATCGGGCTCTGGGCGTCGTCGACCGGTCCCCACGGACGAGGTGTAAGGGGATTGGCCACCACTCCGGCGCAGGTACCGATACAGGAGGCTGCCCGTCGTCGCGGGTACCTGAGCCCAGGGAGCCCAGGAGCCCACCCAAACCGAGAGGGACGCCTCCGCCCACACGTGCTGCGGTGCTGGGTGGAGCGGGCCCCATGTACAACTACATCATCGCCTCGAGATTGACAAGCCACTCTCACGATGACGTTGTTAATCTCGAACGAGAGCGAAGCGAGTCCAAGCTCGCGACGCCAACGCCCCCCCGGCGGGTCGAGCAATTCCCGACGGCGCAGCTGTGGCAGGCTATATGCCCGAGAATCGAAAAGGAGACTGACAGGACGCATACTCGTAGGAGGGTGGCACGGGGGCAGACGAAAGGGGCGCGCGCCCAAGGCTTCGGTGGCGGCTGTGAGGACCACAAATTGATGGTTGGCGAAGGCGAGCGAGCACGCACGCACGGAAAACGCAGCATCACCATTCGATGCCCAGAGGCGGACCGACAACGAGATACCTGTATTTTGCTCATGCTTGGCAATATTTTTAGACGCGCGAGTGACGGGGCCACGGCTGGGTTCCGGCTGCGATGCACAGGCGAAAAGCTTGGGCAACATTACGTAGTTGCAGCTGTCCGGGGAGGGAGGCTGCTCGTCTGAGGCCCTGGGACCCACGGGTGGAAAGCCAGCCCACTGCCCCTCGTGGACTTATTATTACTCGTACCTTATGGCAGGTTGCCAAGGTTGCGTCTCGAGGCGTGTGCCTGATTATCCCGCGCGCTTCCATCCCGGCGGCGCGGACGCGCCCCCTGCTGGCTTGCTACGCTGATTCCCACCCTCCCTTTCAACCAAGCCTCGCGAGGCGGGCTGGCCTTGCAGCTAAGGGCCTGCAGCGTGCATACATACCGACATACATACCTACCTCAAGGCATCGGAGAGCCCGAGGCCGTCACCCAAGTCTGCTCTGCTGCATCCGCATCGTCGCTCGCGCTTTTATTCTCTCAACCCGTCTGCCTGACGCCCCTGCCACCTAGGTAGATTAATAGGTACCTGCTCCGTGCCTACGAGTACCTTACTCCGTACCCAACTTATTGCACAACTTCCACTGCTCCCCACCATCCCGCCAGGGACCGGGCATGCCCGTCTCCTGCCCCTGTTGCTCGCCTGCTTGTCCGTCTCCATCCTTTCTTCTTCGTGGCCTCCACCCCTGACGCTGCTCGTCTTTCTTTCCCCTTCACCCTTCCCGCTTCTCACCGAGTCTCCTGCCGACGATATAACCATCCGGCCTCGTCTCCTTGCTTTTGACAGAGCAGAGCAGAGTTTCATGTGCCTTGGGCAGTACCCCCACCTTCGCTTGAGACCACCCCCCGGTTGAATTGGGCTGCGACTCGTACTCGTACGGCCATCTTACTTGTCTCTGCAACCCGCGTCCACGAAAACGCATACATGAGCCTTGGCTTGGCGGCGGCTATATCCACACGTCACGCCGCCGTCGTCCCCTTCGCGTCCGAGGCTTTTCGTACAAATCACCCTCGAAGCAGAACCCGAGCGGAAAGGCACGCCGCCAACGTCCTACCCGAGCTCTCCCACAATTACCACCTAATTTATCGGGAGAGCTGCGAAGCGACAACACCCCGAGGCACGCAGTACACAGACACGACTCAAAAGGCTCCCCCACCCTGCACTCCCAAGACGACCTAGGCCTGCAGCTCCAACCTTCTCCAGCCTAGCTGCTGTTCCTCGACGTCGGCTCGGAAATCTTCACAGCATCCGCAATAAGACTACTCCGAGCCAGGGCCCCCATCAACGCACTGATTTAATCCCCCCCTTTCACCGCCTTCACCAGAGCACAGAACGCAACGTCGCGACACCTCGGTCGACGTCACCAGTAAACGGCCAATTGCTCCCCCAGATCCTCGGCGGTGCGGGCATTGTCTCGAGGACGACACCTCACAGCTGCTCCCGGTTGTAGCGTCTTGTTGTGTTGGTCCCGATCGGTGCAGCCCACATCGACCACAAAAATCTGCAAGGCGAGGCACGGCGAATCGGCGCACCACCGCCCGCCATGGCGCCGCGTTACCACATGTCGGCGAGGTACGCAACCCAGTCAATTGGAGTCGCCGCCACCGGCCCAGCCCGCTGACAATGCCATTTCAGCCGCGAGCTTCACGTCGTGGTTCTAGGAGCAGGTTCGTTGGCGCTCGATTCTCGATCACGTGCTCATCCACCTGACTGTCATCTACAGGCGGTGTTGGAAAGAGCTGTCTAACCGGTGAGTGCCATCTCGTTTGCCGTGATGAAAGGCCCTTTGTCCGAGACGTGCGACTGACCCTGGTGCGCAGCGCAATTCGTTCACAACGAGTGGATCGAGAGCTATGATCCCACCATTGAGGATTCCTACCGCACACAGCTCCAAGTTGATGTGAGTGGACAGTTGCAACATGGATCGGTCCGTCATCAAGACCTCAGCGACTGACTCTCTCACGTAGGGCCGGCAGGTCGTGCTCGAGATGTGAGTCCGCAGTCGCTGCGCGGACAGCCGCTGTGCTGCAGAGTGCACACGTACTGACCTAGATATGCAGCCTCGACACCGCTGGCACTGAGCAATTTGGTACGTCTTGCGCCGATTCCCTTCACTAAGATCGGTAGCTCTGCGTTTTCTGATCGAGGACTGACGCGCATTAGTTGCCATGAGAGATCTATATATGAAGACAGGACAAGGCTTTCTTCTTGTCTTCAGCATCACCTCACCCTCATCACTGACGGAATTGGCTGGACTACGGGAGGAAATCATTCGCATCAAAGATGACGAAAACGTGCCCATGGTCATTGTTGGGAACAAGGCTGACCTGGAAGAGACTCGAGTCGTTCCCAGGGCAAAAGGCTTCTCAATCTCCCAGAAGTGGGGGGCTCCCTACTACGAGTCCAGTGCCAGGACGAAGAGTGAGTGCCTCACACACGTACACTGGAGTTGAATGCTAACCGCTTGGCAGCCAATGTGGACGAGGTATTTGTCGATCTGTGCCGCCAAATGCTGCGCAAAGACGACGAATACTTGAACACAAACGAAGTCGATGACAGTGGCTTCAAATTCGACGCCTTCCGCGGCTCTGGCAAGCGCCGACGGCGTATGAGAATGCGAGACAGTAATGGCCAGCGTTGTATCATTCTATAGGCATCGATTACCAGGCGACTGTTTCAAGCGATGGCTCGAGGATGGCGAGCTCCTTTGAGAGCTGACAGGAAGATAAAAGTTACGACGCATTACGACATTTCATTTTGAGCTTTTGAAGAGATGGCTTTTTTTGCGGCCGCGGAACGGGGCCTCGCGGCCCCTCTCGATATATCGAACACCAATTACGATGGAGCGACTTGACTTTCTCAGATGGCGACATGCCAAGCGTTGCTTGGGCAGAGACGGCGAATTCTTCAACATGGAAGAAACGGTGAAACGGGAAGTTAGCCCCGGCAGGCCGATACAACTCGCAACCGCTGTTCATGTGGAGAGTTGTAGAAGAGGAGGAAAACTATGACGAAGTGGGCTTGCCTTGGCTGAAGATGTCAGAAAGTGAGAAATAGGAGGTCAACTTTGGTCATTCAAAAACCATGGCGCAGACGGCGTTTCAAGACTGGCATGGGCAACTTAGACGGGTCTCGGGCGGGAACCTGCATTCTGTTATTTCTTTGTCAATCTTGCCTTCGCTCACTGCGTGGTAGGAGTATTTGTCTTTGCTGGGAGCGGCGGGAGACATGAAGCTGATCAGACATGAAGCCGATCGTCCATAGACGAGTTGAATACAGAGCACGAGCCGGGCAGAGACTTGGGCACCTTTCGCTGCACGAGGCCATCAATCCAATCAAAGAAGAAGTGGTATCTCGCCGTCAACCCAACGCTAGACACCAAACAGAACGCCTATATATGCGCGTGCAGCCATGTCCTTCTATGCGTATGGTGCGCTGTGTACATGATGGCCAGGTGTGCTTCATCTCCTCATTATGATGTTCCACAAATCGCCTATCCACGCCAGCGTGCCTCTGACCTTGGCCACTATGTTCAGCAGTCGCACGTACCGCCACGTGAACATCTCAACTTCGTCATAGTCTCCCGCGTAGCACTCCCACGCCGCGCGGCCCTGACCGTCGCCCTCGTGGGCCGCGACGGGCACCTCCCCCTGAGGCGCGTGCTTGAGGCGCGGGCCGACCATGAGGGCGCGGCCCGCGATGCCCTCATCGGCGATGAGCCGCGTCGCCGCGTCAATGACGTCCGGAACAAGCGCCGGCCCCGCGCTGCCAGACAAGAAGGCCGCCTCGACGGCGCCGGGGAGCATGCGGCTTCCGCCGACGTAGTAGGGCGCGACCATGTTGACGCGGATGCCGCCGCCCGGAGTCGCAAACGCCGTGGCGCGCAGGCTGCGGAAGAGGCCCGCGATGGCGTGCTTGGACATGGTGTACTGCGCCTGGCCGGGGAGGGGGATGATGGACGCGACGCTGCCGACGAGCAGGATGCACCGGTCCGGGCGCGGGTTGAGCGCGAGGTGGTACAGCGCGAGGTGCGCCGTGTACGCGGCGCCCGTGACGTTGACGTCGAGCGTCGCGACGCTGGGCCTGGGCAGCTTGCCGTCGACGAGGCGCGGGCTCTCGAACCGGCTGCTCTCGGCGGGCACGAGGACGCCGGCGTTGGGGACGACGACGTCGATGGCGCGGCGGGGGCTGAGGCGCGTGGCGGCATCGAAGAGCGCCGTCTGGTCGTCCCAGCTCGTCACGTCGCAGCGCTGGTAGTGGAACGTTGAGCGCGGGTGGGCGGCGCGCAGGGCGGCGACGAGGGCCTCGCCCGCGGCGTCGTCGACGTCGCCGACGAAGACGTGCGCGCCGTGCGCGGCCCAGCTGCGGACCATGCTCTCGCCGAGGCCGTTGGCGCCGCCGGTGATGACGATGGTCTTGTCGCGCAGCGTCGAGGCGTCGTAGGGCTGCGACACGTCGACGGGCGGCGACTGCCGGATGATGGGCTTGAGGTCCATGGCCGTTCGTCGCGCGAGTCCGAGTCGCCCAGCCACTGCTGCGAAGACGGTGACCGGTGGACGCTGCTGTGGCAGGGGCTATTTATGTACGAGCACGCGCGGTGGCATCGGTCGGATATCGAGATCTGGGATCATGGAATTTAAAGCCTGGTGTTCTGGCGAGCCCCACCCAGCTGAGAGGACGGTGAGGGTCGAGACGCCGCCATCGGCACCGCAGACGGCGTCGCGCAGCGGAGTGCCGGTTCGAGACAATGCGGCGGAAATGAATTGATGGTAATACATACATATTTGTTGGATTTTATCTTGTGTCGTTGGGGCGCGACCTTGGGCGGCTGAGGCAGTACCGTGCTGGATATGGAATGTGAGGCTGTCCCGGGGCAGACCTGGAACAGCATTTGGGAGCAATTGTCTCATGGACAACTACTTGGAGCATGACAGAGTCTACGCCAAATATGCACAACGCCCCGCGCGGTTTCATGTTTATTCAATGGGTGTGAAAGATCCGAGAATGGAAGAACATGGCAGAAGGAGGGAGCGCTGTTCTGGACTGATGGACACAGCGCTTGACGGCGTTCCTCGTCTCTAGGTTCCGTATGGCAAATGAATGCGTCTCAACCACATTCAATCCAAAGATGTAGATACCACGAACAAAAAGTAACAAAAATAAAAAAAATAAAAACATACAACACCGGGTATTCGCTGGTCGTCACCGACCCAACTACTAATCCAGCGCTCGCTAGGTTGTCTAACGGAGATCGGACGGGATCCAGATTTCTATGGCGGCTGTGGTCGTATGTGCCTGTTAACCGACGCAAATTGTCTTATAAGCCTCCAGACAGCCGGTCAAAGGGCGCTACAGCAACAGCACCACCAATGCAAGCCCTTTTTGGGAATTGTGATGATAGTGGGTTAATGCTTAGGTAGCCAGGCATTGCATAGAAAAACAGCTTATTGATCGAAGCAAGGACGGCTGCTTGATTGATCGCTGAAAACGTAACGTATGTAAGAGGGAGGAGAAGGATGTTTGAGTTGGTGTCGACGCGGGGGGCATTTGGCGGTCCCTCGTTATTTGTCAACCCCTTTGCCAGTCTATCCCGGCAATGGGATTCTGGGATGAGCCATTCTGGCCATGGGGCCCTCACCCCTCGCTGCTGCGAAGACATGCTTTACAAGTTGGTTTCGCAGGCTGAGAGCTAACGGAGAGTTTGAGCGAGGGGCAGTATTTATGCAAACCCCCCTACGTTGGACTGACTTCACGCAGCACCAGGATACTGAACTTCCCGTCTCAACAGCTTCAATGGAGACCAGAATGACAGCGAATATGATGGACGCATGTAGTCCGTATCTCATACGGAGCGCGTTTACAGTTAATGAGGGCATCGTACGGAGTACATACGTCAAGAGCACTATAAGCTGAAAGCCAACAAAGGGCATCCCGACACCACAGGGAGACGGCGTGCCCTGAATGTCGTCCGCCCATAATATAAGGTATGAGTCCGCGTAAGCTGATGCTGATCTTCAACTCACATCGCACAGTTCAACTCTGTCCGGGCAGCCGTGGCTTGCGGAGAGCGCGCGGCCCCCAACGCATCGCATCTGGACTGCTCAGCTCTGAAGCCGTGGCCCGCCCGAAACGTACGCGCATGAACCTGGCACCTGGTCGAGCATTGCGCCAAGCTTTCATTAGCGTAGCCTAGTCGGGTCCGAACAGCCAACAGGATGGCGTGCCGGGGCTGTGGTGGTCCAGTGATAGATTGGATGGGGTCTTTCTGGTGGGTCTCCTCATGGCAGAGCTCCCAGCACAGAGTTCATTGGCCAGTGGTTCTTGGACCTCGCGGAGGGGCAGCGGAGAGATCGGGTCTACCGTAGCCATGACCCTGTAGCTGGAGAAATAAGGGGCACGAGCGGATAGCACGGCGATCCAAAGAGCACAGCGGAGACGACTCAACAGATCATATCGCGACGGCCGTGGATGGGAGTCGGGAAACGTACGTACGACGTTGCCTTGCAGCCAGGACAGGGAACCCACGTTCGGGTCGGGTCCAGGTGGAACCTCAAGACCAGTCAAAGACTCGTCGATTCGCTGAGGGGGGCGCAGATCCCTCCTCCTGTCGAGGTCACGGCTCTCGAGGGCTGTGAGATTAACTGCAGCCGATGTCCGTCCAGCACACAGTCTCCCTCAACGAGACAGTTCAGACTGTAGCTGTCATTGAAGTCGAATGTTGCCACAGATGGGGGACGAAGGCCGTAGAATGCATGACGCTTTGTGGTAGGAAAGTAGTTCTTCGGAGCGTGCATGAGGCCAGCGACACAGCAAGCTGGAGCCAACATTGCCTTGGGTTGTTAACCCACAAAACGCCAGTACGTGCATTGGCGTCTGACAGTGCTTAACACGGGGTACAGGCAGCCCTAACGCATATTGACAGTAAGCAGTACGAATACGCGTACTTGTAGCAGCCTCCGTCTCGAGCCGTCGCAGCGTCGTATCCCGAAGAACGAGACGCCTCGAGTTGGCGAGACTAGCAGGCACTCTGTGCATCTTGAGCTTACGGAGTGGTTCCCCGAGCCACTTGTGCGAAGACTTGCCAATTGCCTGGTCTCCTTTGCCCAAGTGCTTGCACCAACATGTGTGATGGACCGGGGTCGGCGACAGTAGCGCGCAGAGTCGCTGGCCAATGGCGTCGCGCACGCCAGAGATTGAGATGCCCATGCCGCCAACCCCGGCGCTCGAGCGTCTTCGGACAGCAATCGCCAAGGCGGACACGTGGGGTTAAGTGGGAGCTCCGCCGCGGTGGGATTGCTCGAGACGGGGCGACGAGGCTACCGGCCTCGACGTTCCGACGTGATTCGTTGCGAGGATACCAGAAAGATGCTGCAAACGGCAGCTCTCGGCGATGCCAAGGCCTCGAGAACCTACGCCGATGGGTGCCAGGATAGTTCCGAAGTCAAGCAAGGATCAGAACACCGTTCGGCTACGTCCCGAGGTGTCACTGGGCATGCTGACCAGCCTCACGAAACCCAGATAGGTGAACTTTTGGCCGGCACAGCAGTCCGCGTCCGTAGTTGGGCGATCGGGAAGCCAATATGCCGTCAGCCACCGCCGCCATCTTCGGTGTCTCCCATCATCTCGATGGGTGCCTGCACCCGCGCGAGGTTGCCAGCTAGCTCATTGGCTGTGCAATCTTCGACGGGCTACTCCTCGCTGTCATGACCCTTTCGCCATGAGGCGTGTCGCGCATGGCAGAGCCGATCTATGTACGTACTTTACGTCCAGCACATAAGCGGGAGTTTGCAAATGCTGACCGCCAGATGCGTCCGCGCAGCCGCAGCTGTCGAGAGTGAGTTGATGTCTGCGCCGCACGATTGATGACGGGCTCGGCGTGGGACGGTGGAATGACGGCTGGAAAGCTGCTGGGCTTCTAGCGCCGAGTTGACGCTCCTGTCCACAGGCGAACGAGAGGGGTTCGCCGAGGAGATCGACGTGCGGCGTGACCGCTGACGTCTGCGCATCACGGCAGAGCAGAAGGGAAGCTGGACGAAGCGATGGGAGGAGCATGGCGTCAGGGCGGACGTGGTGGTCAGGACGAGGTGCGGTTTTGGGGGATGTGAGAATGACGTCCACGGGCGCTGCCCTGGATTGGGGCCAGCGCCGCTACCTGAGGCGCCTGTATTAGCACGACCGCCAGGGCCGAAGGGGAGCGAGCAGCGGGTGAGTGGTGAGTGGGTGTCCAGTAACTTAGGTGGGATGGTGGGCTGCAGCTCGGGAGCCCTGCTGAGAGTGCATGTGGCCTGCGGCCGTCCTGCGGCCAGAGGGGGGAGCTAGGGAGGCCCCTGCCAGCCGGGGCACCGGCAGCGGCGGGCGCCTCTGATGGGGGCCGCCCTGGTCACCCCAGCAAGCCCAAGTCATCCCACAGCGCCGGCCGCACTTACAACGTACTCGTACGAGTACTCGTACATCGGATGACGAGAACGAGAGCGGCAACCACATCGACCAGTGGGGGGCCAAGCCCGTCCCTGTCGAGCTCCTGACCTCATCCAGTAAGTCGCCCATTGTCGTTACCTTACTGCCGGGCCCTGCACCTCGCCCGAAGTGGCACCCGCGCCGCATCCGTTCTTCGCCGACATCTTGACGGGCTTGTCCTCGGAGACTTCAGTCGGCATACCAAGCATGACCAGTGCTAGCTGCTCTCCGTCCTCGCATCTCGCACAGACCGCGGGGCCAAACCCTTGCCGGGCGCGCCCCAGTCGACAGCGACGCGGCTCTTCGCTGCTGTCCACGCGGTGCCTGCCTTCCACGTAGGTAGGTAGCCATCCATCCATCCATCCAGCCAGCCTACGTATCTTGCATGCTGATCACACCCACAGCCTTGCCGGACGGGCACCAAGGTTGCACAAGAAGCTTCGCCATCAGGCCGTGCGTCGCATGCCATGCCACGCCCTGCCCTGCCATCTGCCATGCCCGTCACCCACCTGGGCCCCGGGATCCCGACAACGAGACACATGCTGCAGGAGAGACCCGGGAACTGCTCCTCACCGGTTATGCACAGTCCCTTGCGACCTCTCCCTGCCGCTGACAGGGCGACGGACAGCCGAATCACAAGGGGCGGAAGCAAAGACGTGGCTCCTGTCGAGGCGGCGGACGGAGGAAGTCTTTTTCGTTGTCGGGCCACGTCCTCCGCGCATGCAAGGTGCATGAAGTAGGTCCTCCAGTCCAGGTGCCCGCGTTGCGCGAGTTGCGTGCTTCGACGCCAGTCTGTGTTGCCTGAGGCGCTGTCCCACGGCGCATTCGACGGCCCAAGCATGTACGAGTACGTCCTGCGCTTCGTGCCGTCAGCGAGCTGCCAGCTGAAAGCTTCAACCGCTCAGCTCGGTGTTGCTGACTCCCAGGGGCATCCTTGATGGCGGGCTGCCGAGGCTGTCACGCAGCCGCAACGGCATCTCCATTCTCCAGTGTCAGCGTTTCCTGTCATACCTTCGTCTGTCCTCATCTCTGCCCAGTTGGTTCCACTGTGGACCGATCCCCCACACACCACGACACCCCTTCAACGTCGGGGGTGGGGGAGCTACTTGTACTTGTCCTCGCAGCTCGGGGCCCTATCTAAATTAAGTACCCCGGCCGCGGACAATGCGACCTCGTGCCTGACACTCGCTCCTCCGCCGCCGCGGTCCCTGCTCTGGAGAGTCTGTCCGCCAGCTGTCGCCATGGCTCGCCGCCCTCGCGTTCGCCCGATCCTGGCTTCGTACGGATACAAAAGGTAGAGAGTCTCGCGGCAGCGGCAGCCCCAGCGGCCACAGCTATTCAAGACATGCCGCCCACCTCACGCCCCGTCCCGACGTGGTCCCAGAGACAAAAGGAAGCAGAGCAGCGGGAAGAGTTTGCTCAACGCCGGCGGCCCCTTGTCTTGGCACACGTGCCGGTGAGGAGCAAGGTGAGAAGGCCGCCGCCGTCTGTGAGCAGTGGGCGGCGTGGCGAGGCGCGAGCGCGACGAGCACTTGTCGCGCCCGCGCAGCCGGCCCGTCTAACTGTCTGTCCCTTGCCGGATCAGTCATAGGAT
Source organism: Tolypocladium album (assembly GCA_024341135.1). Taxonomy (NCBI): domain Eukaryota; kingdom Fungi; phylum Ascomycota; class Sordariomycetes; order Hypocreales; family Ophiocordycipitaceae; genus Tolypocladium; species Tolypocladium album. The sequence goes on along the minus strand of JALHCF010000003.1, from coordinate 9,788 downwards.
TGGCCGTAAGATTAGCATTTGGACCTAGCCGTAGTCGTTGCCCACGGCTCGTCTGTCGCGTTGGTTTGACTTTTGGCTGAAGGCGTTCCCCTCCGTTGCGCTCGCGCTCCGATTGGCGGATGCGCCCGGTGGAGCGGCACTAGCACCGCCTTCAGCACCAGAAGCAGCGTCAGGCTGCACCGAGCACCCCCCCCTCGAGCAGTGGTAGCCTTTGCGGCCACCCACACAGTCTTGTTGACTCTTGGAGGACGATGGCCGCGCTGCGTCGAGCGACGCGACGCTCGCGGCTGTTGCTGCTGCTGGCGGAGGTTGCGCCTGCCCGAGCAGCGGGAAGAAGCCGAGACGTCGTCCCATGTGCCGTTTGACCGCCTCCGTCGCCTCCCCCTCTCGTCTCCCATCCTCTGGCGACTTGCAAACGAAACAGCCTGCCCGCCAGCCTCGCCTGGTGTGCCGGGTTTCGTCCACAGCTGGGTGCGTTGCTTTGCCAGGGCCTCGCGACTCCGTACCTATACGACGCTCTCCCACATCTCCTCGAGACGACGACCAACTGCCGCGTCCTGCCCTCGTCGAGGCCGCAGCGCACCTCCAAGCGAGAATTGGATCAAGGTACGGGCTAGTGACCTTACTCCGTAATACCTCCCTTAGTCTGCACGCGTGCTTGGAGGCTCCGGGCTAAGCTACTGTGCTCTTCAAGCAAGGTACCTCACCTGCCGGCTCGCGAGGCAAGGTGCACTGCGACAGACACGGCCCATCCACCAGTAGGCTACCTGGCGCCGCGCACATCCCATCCCCCGTCTTCCCTCCTGTGCTGTGGGGCATCCCTCTGTGGCTTTGTTGTGTGTCTCCCTGGGTCAAAAAGGCTGTCGCTGTCTCTCATCCATCATCGCCCAAGCAGAGCCAAGCTCGCCGCCCCATCCACCCACCATCCTCCCATCCAACCCACCCGCTCGTTCACTCGTCGCAGCCCAGGCCCAACTCCAGCCACCCCCCAGTCCCGTCTGGCGCAAGCTTCGAACACGGCCGCCAGGACCCGTCCACCTCTCAGCGCCCCCCCGAGGTCATCAGCCTGGCCCGCGACTGTGAGAAGCGCGCCCTCGCTCGCTCGACGTCTCCCCAGCCCGACGTCGCTCGAGTCACTTGCTGTCGACCACCACACACACACCACCCATTCCCCCCAGTTCCTCTCGCCGTCCTGCGCCCGTGTCCGTCTTTCAACGCGATACATTACTTTATCTTGTCTTGTTCCCCGTTGTCCTTCCCAGCACCTCAACTCGCATCCGGGAGACTGCCTCGACGTCGCGCATCTCACCCCTCACGCCATCCGCTCATTCACGATCGCCGCTGCGACCACCAGCGCTTCATCCATTGCGACACGGTCGAGTTGCGCTGCTGCCGCCACCACCACCACCACACTCGGTCCCAACAACTGCTGTGCACGCGCGTTCCCCTCACCACCAGCGACGACGGCCGCACACCCACGATCATCCCTTTCGGGCGACCTGCACGCTGCCGCTGGCCTGTGAGCCGCCTCTTGACGCCACATCGTCCGCCGCGCAGACCGCATTCAGCACCGAGTCGAGATCGCGCTTCGCCACGCGCGCTGCATCTTTGCTTCTCCGCGCCCTCGACGCAGCGATCGAACCCGTCTCTCCTCGTCCCTGTCGCGTCGCCAACATCGTCGTTTCTGCAGCTGCCAGGCGCGACGCACGACTTGCGACGTCCTCCACTCCAGCATCGCACCCTCGTCGCATTCCTGACGGACTAGACACTCTTGTTACCGCGAGCAACACCCCATTCCGCCCAGCATCTTGCGCATGCACCCGAGTGCTGGGTCATGAACGCTGACCAGAGCGCACCACCGCCGCCGCCTTCCCGCCAGCCTGTCGCGGCTCCCGTCGCGTCCGCGAGGCCGCTGCATTCCAGCCGCGCCAGTCCTCGTCTCCCTCCTGCCACGGCCGCCGCTGACAAGCGAGACATGGCCGCCACTGGCTTCATGCCGACGTCGCATGCCTTCCGACCCACGCCGCCGGCGCAGTCGCCCTACCCGCTGAACATGTCGACGGCTCATCTCTTCGAGCGCGAGCCAAGCAAGCCCGTCGGCGCCCCCTTCTCCAAGTCGCCTTCGCCCATGGTTCGCGTCCTCATTCGCCGCCTGCCGCTCAACACCTCCGAGGAGTCGCTGCGCCTAATGGTCGTCTGGTCCAAGGAGCTGGCCGATGTTGAGCTGCTCCCTGTGGACAAGTCCGAGGACGAGGGGTTCAGATCTGCCTTGTTGCGATTTCGAAGCATGGCTGGAGCGACCGAAGTGAAGAATATGCTTGATGGCCGTTCTAACATCTCCAACGACGCCGAGATGATTGTCGAGATTCTCGGATCGAGCCCCGTCGCGGCGAGACGGCATGTGAACGAGCAGGCATCTTCCAGCGCAGCCTCGTCCGCGACGTCCTCGGCCCCGGGCTCCCGGCAACCGTCGCGCTTCAACGGCGTGTTTCCGCCAATCGAGAAGCTATCCCCAACATCAAACGGCGGCTTCCCGGTTCACGAGTTTCTGGACTCTAGTGCCAACTACCAGGGCTTCTTTTCTCCGCAGTCGCCCATCGGAAACCATCTCTCCGACCGGCCCAGGATATCCGGCAAGACGCTCATCAACGACGACTTTGGCGACGACGAAGAGACGAGCGATCTGCTCAAGGATCCAGTCGCCTACGCCGAGAATGGAGCAGCATCCCAGCGGAGGGCCACGGCCCCGCAGATCCCGATCGGTCAGATGATGGCGGGCTTGTCTCTCAACTCCAACGGCAACCCACCAGGGCCATCGTCGTTGCCGCAATACATGAATCCCGTCTCCCCTCTCGGCTCGGCGGGGCCGGGGCTCAGCTATCCCGTCAGCGGGCACAGCTACCAGCCGCGGCACAACTTCCCTCCCGTCAACCCAGCCGACCAGAACCCCCCGTGCAACACGCTGTACGTCGGAAACCTGCCGATTGACACCTCCGAAGAGGAGCTCAAGGCTATGTTCTCCAAGCAGCGGGGTTACAAGAGACTGTGTTTCAGAACGAAGCAGAATGGACCAATGTGCTTCGTCGAATTTGAGGACATCTCCTTCGCCACCAAGGCGCTCCACGAGCTATACGGGCACCCTCTTCACAATAGCGTCAAGGGCGGCATCCGGCTGAGTTTCTCCAAGAACCCGCTAGGCGTTCGATCGGGTCAGGCTCCTGGACAGTCCTCATCAGGCAACATGAGCAACATCAACGGAATGATGGCGGCAAGCTCGACCGGCTTCAGCACAGCCCACGGCCCTCCGCCCGGCCTAGCTGCCCCTCCTGGCTTAGGTTCCGGGCGTGGCAACTACAACCTAGCGTCATCCATGAACACGGGCGGAGGACATCCACACCAGGGCTCGGGCTTCGCAGGCGGGCCTAACCACCCGTGGAATGCGCCCGTCTACAACAACGGGGTGGCCACGGGGTCGAACGGGCCGGCGCAAGCCAACTCGTCGTATCTCCCCCGACACATGATGGGGAGGTAGTGGCCCATCGTTGGTCCGCAAGTGGCATAGACGACTTTCTCAAGGCGTAGTCAATTTGTGGCGTTGCAGGGTGGGCAATGTGAAATCAGTTCTCCTGCCGCTTGTCCATGCTCTGCGAGAGTTGATACGCCGGACACTCCAAGACACATCTTGTCGCGAGGGGCTGCGATTGGCGTTGCGTGCCAGACGCCGGAGCTTGCCACGTTTGTGGTGCAGCTCACCTTTGTCTTACCTGTTGAGCCCTCTGGATGGACGGAATACGAGTTTTCTCCCTGGTGGACACCACGGCCTTGTCGGTCCACGAGCGCTGCATTCTCAGTGATGTCAGACGGTTCGAAACCCGCGGCCATTATTTTGAAAGACATTACCATTGTCACGGTGTGTCGGCGCTTCGTTTACTTCGGGGCGTATCTTGCAATCGCGTTTCACTTCTACTGCAGGCGGCCCATACAGCGTCGCATGGGGTGCTAGGGTGCTTTGAACTTCCTTTCAAGGCGTCGATGGTCTGCATGCATTTTTGCCTCTCCGCAAGATTTGGAGCAATAGGGTCATCTAGGGACGTGACATCGGAGTTTGGGGGGTCGTATTATCGAGCATTTGCATGGTATGGACCGGCCGGTCTTCTTCAGGGACGCCGGCCTTCGGCAAGGAGCCCCGGCCCGGCGCCTTTCAGTACGGGGCTATCCCGGCGCAGGCGGCAGTCACTTCACTATCCGGATCTAATTGTCTCCTCGGCACCACATTTTGGCGGCGCCGAATTCGCCACTCGGGTACATTGACTCGGCAACTGCCTCGTTGCATCAAAGGATATCAGTTATATCAGTTCACGTCATCTTCGATATTCACAGAGCGAAACCAGAAAAGCGAGAAAAACAACCCAAAAAAAATATCGTGTCTCTTGGGAAACATAGCACGGAACCGGTGCTGCAAAAGAAGGCAGTTTTGGAGTAACTAGGGGTATTTCGTATGGAATACGGGACATCGATCAGGCCGGTCGTGGCGTCGCATTACACCTCAGATACAAAAGGGTCATGGGGCACATCCTCTACCGTCAACGGCACGGAGACCGGGAGTCAGCATTCGTCGGTTCTCGCATCGAGCATGCATGAAGCTTGGCCGGTTGAGGTTTGCATTTTTTGGGATGAGGGATCGGGGTCAACAAGGCATGGTCTGGGGCATCTTTTGGGTCAAGGCACGATGAACGCTGTTCCGCGGCGACGCGGATAGAGCCGGTCTACGGACCGCTCGGTCCGGCTCGCGGAACGGCGGCCGCGTCTTGAGAAGCTTAGCGGGCATGGCGTTGCTTTCGCCGACGGAACACACTTTCATTTTCTCGCCTTAATGACTTTTGATTCCCCCCTTTTTACGTCTGCGCCCTGGTTGGCTGGAGTTTCATTTTCCCCGGGTTTATCTGAGCTGCATTGGGCAGGTGGAAAGGCGAATACTTGTTTTGGTTGTTTTCAGGAATTCCCCCTTGCTTCTTCTCCTTGTGCGCATTCTGATACGTATGGATCATGCCTTTCAATTTCACTAGTCGAGCAATGGACATAGAGCGGTTTACAGCATGCGAATGCTCCAGGCGCCTTTGGTCTCCTCATTTTATGGGTGACGTGATTGTTGTTGTCTCCGAGGAGGCCGCTGTAATAGTTGTAGCACAAGAATCAACGTTGCCTCGTCATGTCTCACAAGCCATGCTTTCGACATGCGCGCCAGCCAACTTCCGAGGTCGACTCCGACAGCCCTGCGCGCTTGGCTGACAACCACCAACCCACGACGACGAAAATATATCGGCCTGAAGTCTGCCCAAAGCCAGGGGCCCCCATGTCCCTGGTTGCGGCCTTTTTTTGCGCGCCACGTTGCGAGGGTGTATCTGGGGTGGCACAGAAACGGCTGCGACGGGTTCTCTGCAGCCTTTCCGGACAGGGATGCGGCGAGTAGATGCCTCGACTTGATGATTGTTGTCGGCAAGGGTACGAGCGCCTGGAGGAATATGTGGGTGTGATGGGGGCCGCGGTTGAGTGGATGGTTGTGGGAGAGGTTGTGTGTGGACTCGTTGGGCGCGGTGCTGCGGAACGGAGGTGTGTGCTTAATTGGGGTTGGGGGAAACGGTGGCCATAGATGGTGGTTGGATATACATGTATGGAGTACTCGACCTTCCGCTGGCGGCTTCGGGAAGTGCCAACAGCAGTGTGAGCCGTCAAAATGAGGCAGGAGACTTGCTGGAATTCTGGGATTTGAAATTGAAATAATCAATCATGAGTCCCAACGGCGAGCATCCTAAGTCATGTGGCCCATTAGTCCTGCCGGGTCCGTCGCACCGAGACTTGAGGGAGGGCTTGATGTCTCCTGCGCAAGCAGAGTCGACTACACGGACAGCATGGTCTCATGTAGTGGAGGATGTCTTGGGCTCCGAAAGCATGTGTCACACGGTTTCAACGTGGCTTCGAGACGTAAACTACCTTCGAAGCGTTGTACGTTCAGGAACAAAGGTCCCTCGCATGTTCTGCCAGCTAGACCTTGGAAAGGTCTCGAATCTCTATCCCTGGGTGCTTTTGACCGCGCCATTCGTGGTGTTGCAGGCGGTGTGATGGGTGTAGTGCGTAGGTGCGTGCTCTGGCTTCTGCAGCGGTCGAGCCAGACTCATCTATATCCCATCGTTGCTCTCGTCTCTTTCTGCTGCTAATTATAGCAACCCCTGAAGATGTGGTCGTGCATCACTCTTCAACTTCGGGGTATCTCAACATTGTCTTACTCTTTCTTCGTGCAATATAATCAAAATTTCTGGTTCGCATGTTTCACAGTGCCCGTGACGCGTGTCTCGTTCTATCCAGTCTCCTCAAGGAGGCACAACGCATTGCACTATTTTGGGGGAAATCAGACAATCCTTAACGAAACGCCGTATTGAAAAACTAGAAAAGCTATACAGATTAATGACAGAAACCGCTGTTGAGCCCACAGAAACGCAAGAGAAGAGCCGCCCCTTTTGCCGTCATCCTCATGACAAACCAGCCCGTTGCCTCGGCCCATCCTTTGGAGGCCCACGCTACTCCTTCGGGTTCCATGTTGCAAGGCGAGATGGCTTTATTTGTTGTAGATACCCTGAGTGCAAGGAGGTGAATTTGAAGCTAAAGAGCCCCGACTACTCCCGCAGCCACGTTACGAAGGTCTATCGAATAACTCTTAAGCCTTTCCGGCGAGTGCAATCCGTGTCGGTAGCGAGCGTATACTTCTGCTATTTAAACCCAACCAAGTAATGCCAAATACCGCGGCAAACATCAATTTCCAACACAGGGGCGAATAATCCATCATTTGCCCAAGAATTTGGCAAAAGAGTTTGCGTCCATTTGGCCTTGGAACGCGCGGCTGTTTGTTGTGGTCGTCAGGCTACTGAACGATTGATCCACGCCAGGCTGCGCCGCACCGACTACCCCTTGCATAGCGATCGAATGGCCATCAGTTTTCATTTCACCAAACTTCTGCCCAGTTCGCTGTTCGCGGATCGCCATCAAAGTTCTTTTGCAGATTTCTTGAAGGCTGGCCGTCAACTGCGCGCTCGCCTTTCCATCGGCGGCCCCACCGTCGTCATCGACTTGTGGTTCTGTCTTTCTCGTGGAGAATTGCGCGCCTTGGGCGGCTAGAGCCCGCTCTTGCGCGTCGAATTGGGTTCGAAGGCGTTTGATATCACCAGAAGTTTGGCTTGAAACGATACTGTTCTGCAGTGTTAGTGGAGCCCCTTATTTCGAAAGGTGGGTTCGTACAGCGTGATAGAAGACACAATCATGGTTATTGTCCTCTGACAGTCCGCCAAGTCTCTATTTAGTCTTTCTATCTTCGACTCGTTGAAGTATACAACAATTCTGTCGCGCTTGCTGAAATGTGAAGACTTAGAATGGCTTGTGACGCTCGTTATGGTACCTGTGAATGTTTGGCAAAATGAATTCGTCGTTTCCAGCACCTTGCTGAGCTCTATCTCCTTTAGAACGGGACCGAGAGCATCTGCCGTGGAGTTCGCTTCGAGTGTCTGCGCTAGGACACCCAACGACGTCTGTGTTTGAGAGAGGAGGCTCCTGCACCGCGAAACAGATTGTGGCGCATCGTTGAGTCCATCAACAACATCGTAAAGTGCCTTAGCGCTCTGCAATGCGGCCGTTGTAACGGCTATAACGCTGGCAGTGATACTGAGGGGATCCATAAACGGCAGAGCAGGGCCTCGAACCGCCGTTCGTTGACATTTGGTCTACGTGAGGGGACAGGCTTCGAAGTTCCTCAGCCGCACCAACAGCCATGTCGACAATCCTACGTCGCCCACGTGATTTCGTCAACCTGCTTCGAAGAGGAGAAATCCCTGGCTTCGGCCATCATCCTGGTTCGGAGACCGTAAGTCTTGGTCAGAATCGGTCTGGAGCCTCTTCAGTACATTGCATTTATACCCTAGCCTGTCATGGCGCCTGTGGAACAAAGTGTGGAGCAGCACTTCGGCCACGCTGAAGCTTCCCACGGCGGCGTGCTTGTTCAGGGTTACGTTAGTGGACCTCTGCATATCCACCGTGAGCAACGTCTTGCCTGTTACCGGTGACGACAGACAGCAACTGACCATACAGCAAGATGAGAGTCACGCGAAAGAGCACGTCGCGCTGCGGGTAATTCCGTTCCCGCGCAATGAGGAGGTGGTGAACCGCGACGTCTTCGCCGCGCTCGACCGGCTTCTCCCCTCATCTTCCGACTATCAGACTCAGAGCGTGGCTCAGAGCGCGGCGCTCTGGGGTCTCGGCGGCTCTGGGTAAATCCACCGCTAGCTTAGACTGCATCCTGCTGACCGAAATAGGAAAACGCAGATTGCTCTCGAGTATGCCTATCGCCGAAGCCGGAACTCGGCCTGCTCGGTATTCTGGGTCCACGCCGACAACGAGACGACATTTACGCAGGGTTACAAAGTAATTGCGAAGAGGCTGGGCCTCACAGATAGCCTGGACGGGCCGGAGCTTCTGACTGCCGTGCGTGAGCGGATTGAGGCGAACCCGTACTGGCTGCTCATTGTCGACAACGCGGACGACCTCCAAGCATTTGGGGTGACCAGGGCACAACCAGGCGCAGAGAGACTACGCAATCTGTACGATTTCGTGCCACGGGGCCCTGCAGGGACAATTCTATGGACGAGCCGCGATAAACGGATTGGTGGCAGCCTCGTCGGTGCCGGAAGGGCGATTCACGTCACCAGCATGACGCAGGGAGAGGCGAGAATACTGCTCGAGACGGGTATGGGTAAAGAGATTGACGGGGAGTGGCAAGACGCATTTGCGCTACTTGCCGAACTGGATTACCTGCCACTCGCGGTATCGCAGGCGGCAGCATACATGCGAAGAACGTCGACTCCAGTAGGCGCTTACCTGTCGAGACTAAAGGGACGCATGAAGAGATGGGAGACGCTCAACGAACCAGAGTTCGACCGACACCGCAGACCATCCGTGTCAAACAACATCCTACAAACTTGGAATATCTCAATGGAACATGTGCGGAAGGAGAACCAGCTTGCCTACGGGATCCTCCACTCGCTTGCATTTTTGGACAACCAAAATATTCCTTTCGAATTGATTGCGAAGACAGCCGAGGTTCTGGCAAGACGGAGCGAAAATGAAGAAGCCACGAGCGCCAGCTCTACGAACAGTTATGGCCAGGGCGAGAACCAAAAAAACGACGATATCCTAGCAGCAACTGCCCTTCTACAGAACTTTTCCTTCGTGCGATTACGCACGTCTGGCGAACGAGACCAGGCCTACGAAATGCATAAGCTCGTGCAAGAGTCTACGCGGCACAGCTTAAGCCTAGATGAAAGGCGGAAGGACGAAGCGTACTTTTCAAAGCTAGCACTTGAGTCTCTCACAGATCTGTTCCCGGAGACACAACGGGAAAAGTGGGAGGATTGCGAGAGATATCTTGGACATGCGCAGCGTGCAGCCGAATGGGCCGCGTTGTGTGAGCGTGAGGTAAGGGCCGCGGCGCTTTTGACTCGAGTGTCGAACTATTTGTTTGATCGCGGGAGGTGGATAGAAAAGGAGCCTGTGGACGAAAAAGCTTACGACTATCGGAAAAGAATTCTTGGCGAGAAGCATCCCGACACAATCGCGAGTATGGCGTTTCTAGCCATAACATGCAATTCGCTAGGGAGGCGTAACGAGGCGGAGAAGATAGGGGAGGAAGCGCTAGCGCTACAACGCGAGGTTCTCGGCGAGAAGCATCCCGATACGATCGCGAGCAT
>JALHCF010000039.1:0-161081 GCA_024341135.1 Tolypocladium album | reverse complement strand
GAGGTGACGCAGTGCCCCGGCGGTCCTCACGTCACCACCATCACCGAGACCATCCCCCTGTACACGACGGTCTGCCCGGTCTCCTCGCAGCAGCCGCCCGCCTCCTCGCAGAAGCCGCCCGTCACCACGCCGAAGCCCTCGCCGTCGGCCACGCACCCTCACCCCCACCCCGGCAACAACTCGACGTCGACCCTCTACACGACGCACACCTACACCATCACCTCGTGCCCGCCCGAGGTCCCCCACTGCCCCATCGGCAAGGTCACCACCACCATCTACGCGACCGCCACCACCTGCGTCCAGCCTTGGACTTCCCAGAAGCCTTCGCCGCCTCCCGTTTCTCCTCAGCCTCCTGCTTCCAACCCTCCTGCCTCGCAGCCTCCTCAGCCTCCCGCTTCGCAGCCCCCTCAGCCTCCGGCTTCTCAGCAGCCCACGAACAAGCCCCCGACCCCGACTGTCGTGGTCCCTCCCGCCGTCACCACCGGTGCGCCGCCCGTCGTCACCGCTGCCGCCGGCCACGTTGTCGGCAGCGTCAACCTGGTCGCCGCCGTGGCCGGTCTGGTTGCTCTCCTGTAAATCTCCTAATGTCCGTCTGAGCGGGTATTTGGCCTTGCAGGAACACGTTACGTTCACATGATGTAAATAGCATATTAGACCTGGGTTTTTATTATTTCCTCTTATTGGGACATACTGCCACGTAATGGCATGGGAACGGGAATAAGAGACTGGATACGGAAATGAGTAATTACGATCTCTTCAAGATACATTAATGGGGATCTCCAAGTCTCGTGCCAATCGTGAAGTCACCTCTCCTCTCCGAATGCAGTTCTTCTATATTGCTAACATTCTCGAATCAATCAACCGTCGCCACGACCGCCGGTTCTTTGCTGGCCGTTCGGCTTGGAGCCCGACTGGTGTCTGCGGTGAAGACGTTGTGAGGCGGATCTGAGACATGCCGGCTTGGCACCAGCACTCGTGCGGTTGGCCGTTCGACTAGCAAAAGCTTCCACCACCCGCGGAACGGGATGGACTGGAACCTCGGATCCACCGCCGGCGCCGTCACTCTCGGCAAGCAGGTCCGATCGTGTACGTGCGTCAATCCAGTCCACCTGCGTCGTCCCGCTCCAAGACGCCATCGAGCAGCGCGGGCCCCTGCTCAATCCAGCCTTGACGAGCCAGGGGTCGGGCCTCTTCAACGAAACGCACGTGCCGTGAAGAAGTGGAAGGGCCCGGGAGTGGACGACGCGGTTCTCGGAGTGAGGTGTCTTAAGGAGTGCGGGGTCGGCCCGGCCCGCCTGCTCACTCCAGGCAGCGAAGCTGCAGGGCCACAACGCCACGGTGCCAGACTCTCTCACTGGCAGGAAAGATCGTTGGACAGAGCCTTCACCGGTGTGGACAGGCCTGTCGAGCAAACTACCTGGAGGGATGCTGGGGCATGTATTACAACCGCCACTGCTACGTGGCCGAGCTTTGCTGGAGGACCCGGCGGCCTGAGTACTCGTACTCCGCAATTGATATGATCCAGGGTGCAGGGTGGGCTCAACGCCATATAAGTGTGTTTGCCGTGACCGCGGCTTGGTCGGTGTCCCTCCTCAATCTTGCATCAGCAACTGTGAGATGAGACCCCGGCTACACGCTCACCAGGTCTTCAAGTGTCAAAAGAATGGACATTAACGATGTATCTGGTCTCAGCGGCTACGCCGCTGTGATGAAGCAGGCGACAGATGCGGCGGAGCGAGCAATGAGAAGAAAGGGCCAAAGGGTTCGCGATCATCCTTCCCTGGAACAGCTGACGACACAATTCATGACGAAGCTACTATTATCAAGCTCCCGCCCGGCGCCTTCGGAGAACATGATTGCCACATCACAGCTTCCAGAGCCTTACAGACCTTGTTCCAAGCCTGTAAGCGAGCTCCAGCCGATGATGATTTCCGACATGGCGCTTGAAACGCATCATCGCGGGTTTATGACTCTGCTTCGTATCTGCACACCGCCGCAGCGCATGACAGCCGTGATGGCGATTGTTGAAGATGAGCAAGGTACTGCGGTATTGCTCCAGCTGTATTACCAACCGGAAGAGCTGCTCGTACCCGCCAGGGAAATTATGCAACCCGGCGACATTTGTATCCTGAAAGAACCATTCTTTAAATGTGCTACAGATGGATCGTACTCACTGAGGGTTGACCATCTTGGCGACATCATCTGGCTAGAGGGCAGTGAAGATTGCGTTCCGCCCAAATGGAGGGCAGCGGTATTGCACTCCGACAACAGTTTGGCCTTCAGAATTTCAGGCAACGGAGCTGTTGAGAACCGAAACTGGGCCAAATCGCACAAACTGTAGGTGCCCTGGTCTTGTCTCATGAGATGACTTATAAGCGACAGTCAATGGCTCAAAATGGTATCCCTGCTAATCACTTGAAGATATTCGTCTGCCATAAGGGTTGCCCAGTCACCCCCAGAGGCGCAGCTAGCCTATCTTAACCGGTCGCTGGTAAACCTCAGGCTTGGGCGCCCAGAGCAAGCCCAATCAGATGCAGCACAGTGCAACGATAATGTGCTGCTGACAGAAAAGCGACTCTTTCGCGAAGCTCGAGCATTGTACGAGCTTGGGAACTATGACCAATGCTCACAACTACTACGGAAACTTACCGAATCCTACCCGGAGAATACAGCTGCGAAACGAGAAATGGATCGAGTCAAGGCAAGGCTGCATGAAAATCGCACAGGCAACTACTGTTTCAGCCAGATGTACAAGCAAAGCAGATCAACTCCTCCGCTTATCGACTGCGCCACGTTTTCTGCACCGGTCGAAGTGCGTCGATCACCGGGAAGAGGCCTAGGGTTGTTCACGACAAGCCCAGTAAAAGCAGGCGAGCTTCTCCTATGCGAGAAGGCGTTCGCTTATAGTTATGCGGACGATGTGGACGGGCAATGCCGAGTCTTAATGAATTTGAGCACGAAGAAGGCGACGGCAGGCGCTCAAGCTCAGCTTCTTACACAAGTTTTGCAGAAGCTGTACCACAGCCCGCAGATGTTCCGGGCGTTTCTGAAACTGCATTGCGGTAACTATTGCCCTGATTCAGTACTGGAGTCAGATGGCTGTCCCGTGGTCGACTCGTATGCTTCCCACACTTCATCCAGGAGATTGATTGCGATAGCTGCTGACATTGACGTAGGTTCTTGGTAGAGAAAATCAACTCGCTCAACGCATTTGGCGCCCCAAGAAGTAGTCTTGAGACTTATAAAGACTCAAGGTCAGACGAACCATCCACAAGAAAAAGAGAGCGCAGTTTTAGCACTTGTGGTATCTGGCTACTGGCCTCACGCATCAATCATTGTTGTGTAGCCAACTGCCGCCGATCCTTCGTTGGGGACATGCAGATTGTACGTGCAACAAGAAACATGGAGGCGGGCACGGAGTTGTTGTTCTGTTACCAGCAGCCGCTCCCGTTCGAGACGTATGACGAGGTCCAGAAGAAGCTCAGTAACTGGGGCTTTTTGTGCGACTGCCAGCTGTGCAAAGAGAGAAAAGGGACGACCGAATCAGCTCTGCGAAGACGAAAAGCTGCTCATACAAGCCTCCTAAAAGTCCTGAATGGTCCAGGAGACACTGACGTCGCCAAGGTTCGCAAGTTGATTGGAAGGATGACGGAGACTTATGCTATGACAGGCCCGGCGAACACGGTCCGGCTAGAACTCTGGGACCCTTATTTTGCACTGGGCGCAAACTTCCTCTTGGCTGGCAGAGCAGCTGACGCCATCAGGATGACAGTCAAGGGCCTCGAAGCGCTGGGCTACAGCATAACTGCGAGTCCCCCAATTGGCGATGCAAAGCACCCGAAGCTGGAGGTCAAGCTCTGGGGCCAGACAAACGACTTCACACCGTGGGCATTCCTGAACCTATTCAAAGCCTACAAAACCCTTGCTCCTGGACTCTGCGTTGCTGCCAGGCTACTCGTCGAGACGTCTTACAGCATTGTCGTTGGAGAGAAGGAAACGGTGTGTGACGTTTTCCCAGAGCTTGAGCTATGATCCCTGCAACTTTCAAGCCATAGTACATGCGATCCAGCAGCGCACCCGCGTAAATAATACATGTACTCAGGGGCATTCGCGGCGGGTTACAATGGGTGAGACGATCGGTTCTACATGTAATGTAGGCGGTCATCCGTAAATTGACAATTGACTACAATATACAGAAACTGGTCCGTGCACGACGTAGCGAACTCATTAACGAGTAAACTTTTCGTCCTTGCACGCGGCACGTCCTTGCACTCTCTCGTGTGCCGCTGCTGGTCCGCCCTATCCTCCGTGGAGATCTATCGAAGCTCCACGGCCGAAAATCACTCTATGCCGCCACCATCTAACTTAACCCTTCCCCGCGACCCGCCTTCCGATGACTATCCTGCGAAATATGCGTTAGCTTTACCATATATGCAGAGCTTATCAAGCACCTGTAGTATATCCCCATCCAACTTCAATAAGACAGGTTCGTGTCCTGTCCCTTCCCCCCCGGCAGTTGAGCCTCCTTGTGCAATTGAACCTCCTTCTTGTACTTGTACATCTCTGGTTTGCTCCCAGGTCGGTATATGACTTGACATTCCGACAGCCCATTCCAATTTCACAGAACTGGGCAAGATAAAACGGTCGTCGACTACCGAAATTTTCCGGAATACGTGATTAGATGAGTCTCGAATGGAACCCAGGCAGCTATTGTTGAGTTGGTTCCACCGCGCTTGTGATGTGCCCTGCGAAATAAAATATCTCTGTCGGTGTTTTGTCAGATACTTCAAGGACTCCTGTATCACTCGGCAATTGAGTGCAGACATGCCCATCTTGCCATGCGCGGGGGCGTCTGGCTAATCTACCTGGGACGAGGCCGATGGGATACAGCGCCCCGACCGTTTCATTTGTCGCCACGGTAGGCGCTCAAGCCCTCTGAGAATCTTCCGCGTGACACTGGGCTCAATCTTCTCCGTCGACCTGCACGTTCAAACCTGTTTAGCTTTACTCGACTCACTCCAAGAGTTCTCGGTCGGCGGAAGTCAAGGAAGCAGTCAAGGCACGCGCGGCAACCACGCCAACACGGAAGCGCTCAGTTAACCCATAATCAGCAGCACCTTCTGAGCCTCGATCGAGGCCGCTGCGAAGGTTGTATGCGACGGGCTGACAGGCCGGTGCCATTCGTGTGCCTGTCCATCTCTGCTAGCAGCGACAGCCACCCTTCATTCTACGCCGAGGCAATTCACGACATGCGCGGAGCACGAAGGGAGTTAGCGCAGCCACGACGGACGAAGCGAATTGAACCATGCGAATTAATTTTCAAAGGCCGTCGAGCAAAGCTCATCAAAAACATTAATATTACATCGAAGAAGTGCCCTGTATCCTGCGCATGTGTAGCGTGCTCATTGCGGCAGTGAAGTATACATGAGAATGACTTGCATGCCCAAGCAACGCTCGCCACGGCGCCCTCACCCTCTTTGCCATTATACCAAATGGTGCGGAAATTCAAGACGGGATTTGCCATCACTACGTGACGGTGGGCGGGGGCGGGGGCGGGCCCGGGGGCTTCGAATTCGACGGAGGCTGTTCCTTGGTCTCGTTGCGAGGAGGCGGGAAGACGATCTGGATGGCCGTCTGGTTCTGGTTCTGGCTCACGCCCTGGATGGCTGTCTGGTTCTGGCCCTGGAGCGCTGTCTGGGTGCCCGTCTGGTTCTGGCCCTGGAGCGCTGTCTGGATGCCCGTCTGGTTCTGGCTCACGCCTTGGTTGGTTCCCTGGATGCCCGTCTGGTTCTGGCTCACGCCTTGGTTGCTTCCCTGGAGCGCTGTCTGGTTGTTGGTCTGGCCCTGGAGCGCTGTCTGGTTCTGGTTCACTCCTTGGTTGGTTCCCTGGATGCCCGTCTGGTTCTGGCTCACGCCTTGGTTGGTTCCTTGGAGCGCTGTCTGGTTGTTGGTCTGGCCCTGGAGCGCTGTCTGGTTTTGGTTCACTCCTTGGTTGGTTCCCTGGATGCCCGTCTGGTTCACTGCTTGGCCCTGGATGCCAGTCTGGTTCACGCCCTGGTTGCTTCCCTGGAGCGCTGTCTGGTTCTGGTTCACTCCTTGGTTGGTTCCCTGGAGCGCTGTCTGGTTGTTGGTCTGGCCCTGGATGCCCGTCTGGTTCACGCCTTGGTTGCTTCCCTGGAGCGCTGTCTGGTTCTGGCCCTGGAGCGCTGTCTGGATACCAGTCTGGTTCACGCCTTGGTTGGTTCCCTGGATGCCGGTCTGGTTCACCGCCTGGCCCTGTTGCGCCGTCTGGTTGTTGGTCTGGCCTTGGATACCAGTCTGGTTCACGCCCTGGTTCGTTCCCTGGATGCCGGTCTGGTTCACCGCCTGGCCCTGGATGCCGGTCTGGTTGTTGGTCTGGCCCTGGATGCCGGTCTGGTTCACGGCTTGGCCCTGGATGCCAGTCTGGTTCACGGCCACGCCGTTCGTCAGGGTCGAGTTCTGGTGGTTGCTCTGGTGGTTGGTCTGGTCCATGGTGTTTCCACCGCTGTTGCTGTGGCTCGAGACGCCGTTGCCAGCCGTGACGTGCGCGCCGTTACCGTTGCCAGCGTGGACTTCCGCACCGTTGCCGTTGCCGTTGCCGTTGCCAGCTTCGACGTGGCTGTTTCCGTTGCCGTTGCCGTTGCCGTTGCCGTTGTTGTTGCCGGCGTTGATGTTGAAGATGATTTTCGGTTGGCCAGGCTGGAAAGGAGGGACGGTGATCCGCGGAGGATGGGGTCGGACATGGTGGTGCTTGTGCTTGTGGTGGTGCTTGTGATGGGGCGGAGGTGGAGGCGGAGGCGGGGGAGGCAGAGGCGGGTACTCGGAGCCTTCCTCACCCTCTCGGTCGTGGGGAGGTCCTTGTTCACCATGGGAACCTTCTTCGCCGCCCCAGTTGTCCCAGTCATGCTCGCGGCCCTCGCCCTCATGTTCGCCGTCCCAGCCGTCCCTGTCATGGCGATCCTCTTCCTCGCCCTCATGATCGCCGCCCCAGTTGTCCCAGCCATGCTCGCGGCCCTCGCCCTCTCTGTCATGGTGACCCTCTTCCTCTTCTTCGCAGTCGAAGCAAGGGGAGAGCTCTGGCGGTCCCTCTCCCTCCAATGCGCGCGAGTGGCCGATGATGATGACTGGCTCCTTCACGGGCCCGAGCGCCATGACGGTCCTCCTTTCGCTGTCGGGATCTGCCCCCTTTGCCTTGTAGATCGGGATGTTCTTTTCGAACCCGGGCTTGCCTTGGACGACAATCTCTGGGTCGAGAGGGAGCATGGGCGGGAGAGTGACCTTGGGTCCATTGGGCTGGGCGCCGTCGAGGGAGACGGTGACGGGAGCGGCACGCGGGAAGCCACCCTTGGGCTGCTCAGGGAAGTAGACGTTGACCTTTGGGCGGCACTTGGGGCAATCCGCCTCCTTGGTCTCGACTGCCGGGTACGGTCCGGAGCCGGCGACGTGGACCGTCTGGAAAGCCTTCTCCTCGGGTTTGTGGTGGAAGACGGTGCCGAAGCAATTGACACAGTCGAGCTCGGGGTAGCGAGTCTTCGGCTGAGGCACCGGGTTCACCTTGGGGGCGGGGACGGTGAGCGTCACGTACTTCTCCTGCGGGGGCAGCTGGCCCTGCTCCCGGTCCTTGTCGGAGCGGTCCCAGTCGATGCCCTTGCGGTTCTTGCTGGTGTGCCTCAGCCTGTCGGCCAAGACGTCCAGGTCCAGGTACGCCGTGGCGTCAATCTTGATGTCCACCTCGTGGGCATCCTGATGGACGGGCACGGCGGCGACGTTGGGCACGAGCGCGGCCAGGGCGAGGCCGAGTGCGGCGTGCGACTTCATGTTGAAGAAATTAAGGAGTGTGGGTGCTTTAGATGGCACGAAAGCAAGAAAATGAAGGGAACAGAGCCAAGGCTCAAATGCACTCTGTTAGTGCTGTTGAGGATGATGCTCCTTCTCGTGCTGGCTCCGGACAGATGCATCGAGTATAAATAAGAGAAACACGTTCTCGTACTGATCGTTCGCGATGTTTTGTTGTTCTGTCTTGGCATGCGCCGTAATATCTCCCAACATCAGGGGTAAGCAGCCGCGGAGACATATCTGAGGGCCGTGATAATTGTTATGTCTCGATCACGGTTCTATCCGTAGCCTGAAATTCGACATATCAGCCCGGAGCACGCGAGCACCGAGGAGGAGAGGAGGGCGTATCCCAGAACGGGATCGGGCATCCCAATTTGGAACAAGGACGGCCCTGATTGGGAGCAGGGGCATTTCAGAGTCGACGAGGACCAGGGGGCTCTCCATTCCAGGTGTAATGAGCAAATGCCAACCGGCGCGCTTCCGTGTACCCACAGACTCGGGAGGCCCCGCGCGATGCCTGCACATCATCCGTGGTAATTTTGAATTTCGGGTCGCGTGCGGAAATTAGACGTGAATCGCCATCGACAGCGCGGATTCGCGTAAACTCTATCCCCACACCGTCGCGACTGACGCGGATATCGGGCCCGCACCGGGCATCGCGGCGTCCCTCGTTGATGGGGCGAGAACTGTGCGAGCGGATGGTGGGTTTGCAGGCCATGATGATAGTATACAGCTCTCGTAAGGCATCAAGGATCGACGTGCCAACCCGTGTAGGCGAGGGCAGTCGCCCTGTCTGAGTCGAGGTCGACGGATGATGTGCACTCTCACGTGTGGGCGCTACGAAACATGCTCGTGCTTGCCCCAAGACTTCGGCCCAAGACAGGTTCTGTAGGTTTCGCCGCGTCTCGACTTTTGCTGCAAACACTTGTCGTGGAGATGAATAATCTTACAAACATCCTGCAGCACGAAGGGTCAACTCAACGAGATGATAATCATTGAAATGAGCTCATGAAATGCAGAATTAGCTACTAGCTGTGAATACACATTAATCTTCACGCAAGCCGCCAGCCAGCGGCGGATTCTGCACGACGCGATTAATCGAACATGCTCTAGGGTAGCACTTCTCGAGATGATGGACGAAGTCGGGTTGGTGAGGCGGCGGGGAAGACGCACAGATGGCGCAAGCGCGCGCTACTCGTCCTCGTACACGCTGCGTTCCTGCTGCGATGGAACGCCGTTCGCGCGTCGCGCATCCAAGGGGCCACGGGATCAGCAGTGCCATGGGGTCTGCCAGGGGCCCCCTTCGAGATCCGGGCCGATCCGCCAGAGATGGCATGGTCACTTCATTCAACCATCGACGGGTGCCCTCGCGCATCCCGCCCGGAAGCTCCCGCGGCCGGCCGCTGCGCCTCCAGCGGCTGTGGCTGAGGCCTCCCCTGACCCCTGGAGCGCGCCCCGCCAGGCGCGCCACAGGCTCTCCGCTCCCTGGCACAGATCACCACCATGGCACCCACCCAGGCGGTCGAGGCGCAGCGCGAAGCTGCCTGGCCTGGCTGGACGAGGCCGCCGCTCCACCATCGTCGCCGCCAACACATGCTCAGCTGCAGCCTCATGCGCTGCCTCGCCCGCTGCCTCACCCGCTGCCTCACCCGCTGCCTCACCCGCTCCGCTCGCCTGCTGGTACCCCGGCCGCGGAGTTCGCAGCAATGGTGACGTGAGATGCTCGTCTCCCGGTGGGGGTGCGCAGCCCACCCACGTCACGCGCGGGCCGCTTCGTCGCGCGACTCCATCCATCATGCCTCCTGGCTGGCGATGTCATATGGCGCCGGACCTGGCCCCCAAGCAGGCGAGGACACAGCCATGCCTGCGTAGAGCGAGACCGGGGAGGCTAGATCCATTGGCCCTGCGGCGCCGTATAAAGCATCGCCAGGGCCCCGTTGCGCGCGTCGACGAGCACCGGCATCGACGGTCCAGCTGCGAGGCTCTGGCCTCGTTGGTAGCAAGCACAAGCCGCAACCGCCAACCTCGCGACGCACACGGGCTACGCCATGAAGCAGCCCTCGCCGCCGGTGCCGATGCTGACGATGCCGGCCCCGTCCGCGTCGCCGTCGGCGTCGGCCCAGAGCGCCTACACGCAGACGGGCCGCCCGCCCATGTGGACCAAGTCCGCGCTGCGCAAGATGACTCGCCTCTACCTCTACACCACCTTGCCCTTGCCTCTGATTGTCAAGCTGGTGCACGCCCGCGCGCCCGACTCCGCTCCCGGGTAAGACTAAGCGCCCATGCGCTGGCTGTCGAGGAATCCCTCCGCTAATCCCTGCCCTGCAGCACCGACTCGGCCAACAAGAAAATCAACGCGCTGCTCGACAAGGAGCCGCGATGGCTGCATCCCCGCAGCGAGACCGACATGGGCCGACGTGTCGCCCAGCTCTCGAACTCTCCCACCAGGCTAAAGTCGGCCGTCGAATCTGCCTTCGACGAACCCAGCTTCTCCCCCAGCCTAACCCCCTCCCAGCTCGAGGCCAGCGCGAGCCCGTTCCCGCTCGACACGTCACCACTCGCTGCCGGAGGCGCTTCCCCTGCATTTCGTCCTGCGAGCGCCTACCCGTCCGCGGGGACCTCGCCGGGCCCGCACGACGACGCCTGCCCCGACGCCCAGGAACCGGGCGACGCTGGCCACTTTTCCTTGTTCCTCCGCCAGACCACCTGCCTGTCGTCGTCGACGGACCGCACCACCGGCTCGTTCCACCGGCTGCTCACCGACTACTCCGAGCCTTATGTCCAGACGGTCAAGAGGCTGGTCAGGCGATTCACAGCTCCCATGGCTAGCCAGATTGGCATGTCTCCCATGTCGGCCGGCGCGAACGCGCAGATGCGAGGCTACGGCCTCGACCTCGGACCGAAGACTTTCGAGGGCGAGCCGCATCCCTTGCCCGGCGACTTTCTCAGCCTAGATATATCCGTCCAGCAGATGTTGTGTTACGCTCTGCCAGAGGTCCACGCGAAGCGGCGATGCCTCTGCTTCGACCAGTTCAACACGTACATCTCCCCGTGGGTGACGATGCACGGCCTGACCGCCGCCGCCCGTCGCCTGCTGGAGGAGGGCGTCACGCGTTCGCACGTGGCCAGCTGCGACTCTTCCGGCAACACCGTGCTGCACTTCCTGGCTGCGCGTGCATCCATCGAAACACTTCTGCACGCTCTGCAGACGGACATGTGCGACACCATACTGAACGCCAAGAACACGGGCGGCCAGACCTTCCTGCACGCCATTGGACGGGGCGAGATGCGGAAGCTTGGTCCCCTGCGCCAACTGCTACTGCTGCTTTCTACCAAGGACTTCGACGTCTACGCCGCCGACATCTACGGCCGGACGTTCTTTCACATCCTTCACCTGGAAGGCCTATATCCGGAGGCGATCCAAATGATCCCTTGCGAGTACATGGTGGAGGCATACAACAAGCGCGACGCGTTCGGCGTCATGCCTGCCGGCCAGCCTCCTCGTCCGAGCGATCAAGAGTTGCGGGCCCTGGACCTGAGCGACAGAGAATGGATCGGCAACCCGACACTGTCTGCGTCCCTGCCGACGTTCAGCCCGGCGCAGAGCGACGACGACCCCGCAATCGTGAGACAGTCTCAGCTCTTGAAGAATGCCAGGCTCGCGCGGCTGAGGCCCACCCTGGAGGACCAGGATGGAGGAAACGGCCTCCACAGCCTCGCCATGTCAGCCCTCAGCTGCACCAGCCTAGCCCAAAGGCATCACGCGGACCTGAGCGTGTTGGAGCCGTCAGCCAGGGGGCAGCAGAACTCCCAGCGTGCCGAGGACTCTTGCAGCGCGCAGATGAAATTCCGCCTCGATCTTGCCGCGGGGATCCTCGCGGCAGGGGCCGACCCGAACCATTACGACCTCAACGGCAACACGCCCCTGATGGTGTTCGCCGCGGAGCTCCCCGAGGACAGCGACTACAAGATCGGGCCCAGAATCTTGGAGCTGCTCGTCAACGGGGGGGCCAAGATGCACGCGAGGAACCGGGCGGGCGAGACGGCCCTGCACATGGCCGTCCGCTGCGGCAGGAAGCTGGCCATGAGGACGCTGGTGACGCTCGGGGCCAACGTGCACGCCAGAGACTCTTGCGGCAACAGCGTTCTGGACGTGGCGGACATTAAGATGAGGAGCTGCAGGAACGAAGACCCCAGCGCGTACGCGCACTTCGAGGCGTGCCGAGCATACCTGAGCAGCACCAAGGCGCTCGCCGTGCAGCAGCCGACGGTGCTGGACGAGTGGGGGCGTTCGTGAGGGGCGAGCCTTGATTCTTGGTGCCTCGATTCATGGTTGTACGGGTGAAATATCGAATTTGGCCGTCGTGGCGTTTCATTAGACAGGAGTCTCAGGTGATCGGGTATACCCAGCGTTCTGCTTTTTCGTTTCCCCTGTTCACATTAATTAAAAGCGCTAGTCTTTGGAATAGAAATACACTTGGGGGCCGTTGGTTAGAATTCAACATGAGCCGATGACGCATCTGAAGCTCTACAAGTACATGCGTGTCCCATTAATAAGCGCTAATCCTACAGCGTCCTGCACCCGCCTTGCTCCACCCATCAGTACGTGAACTCTTGGCCCACAAGCTTCTCGCTAAGCTTCCACAGCCTCTCGGCTTCGATGGGGCTGGTTGCCCAGGGCTTGACGGTGTCGACGTACGGGTCTGCGAGGCGGCACTCCACCAGATACGCGCCGTTGTGGTCTTGTAACGGTAAGCCTCTGCGTTGCATTATCAGCCAGGGGCATCTTTACCTTCCAGGCTGGGGTCGAAGGCGGCGAAGACGTGCGTCGCGGCGCCCTGCTCCATGTTGATGAAGGTGGGGGCCCTGAACCCCTCTTCGTTGCCTTGGGCCTGGTCGAGCTTGTCTGCACGCTCAAATCAGCCTCGACACCTACACGTCCGGGAGCGAACCTGGGGCAGCATACGCAGCTCGGCAAAGTCACCGTTCGCGGACGCGTCGAGGTGCGTCGACAGGCCAGTCCCGAAGATGACGCCCGGATGGATGCTGTACGCCCGAAGGCCACGGCCGCCGAGCTTCTCGGCGAGCGAGACGGCGAAGAGCATGTTGGCCGTCTTGGACTGGCCGTACGCGACCCACCTGTTGTACGTCTCGCCGTTCTGCGACGACGACGGCTGTTAGCGCAACGCACACGGCGGCGGAACGCTCCCCGGGAGACTTGCCTGGAAGTTCACGTCGCCCCAACGCATAGCGCCCAGGCGGTGGCCGTCGCTCGACACGACAACCACGCGCGGCGCCGGCGCAGCGAGCAGCTTCGGCATGACCAGGTTCGCGAAGAGGAAGTGCCCGACGTGGTTGGCCGCGAACTGGCCCTCGACGCCGTCGCCCGTCAGCGCGTACGGCGTGGCCATGACGCCGGCGTTGGCGACGAGCACGTCGACGGCGGGCACGTCGTCCCACGCGAGCAGCTCCGCGGCGGCGGCGCGCACCGCCTCAAGCGACGCGAGGTCGAGCGCCAGCGTGCGCGTGCGGAGCTGCGGGTGCGACGCGGCGAGCTCGTCGGCCACCTGCGCGAGCTTGGCGGCGCTGCGGCCCGCGAGGATGAGCAGCGACGGCGAGGCGGCGGCCAGGGCGCGCACGAAGGGGGCGCTGAGGCCCGTGGGCGACACGCCCGTCGTGAGGATCGTCTTGCCGGCGATGAGGGGCGCGTACTTGGCCGCGAGGCCGGCGGCGGTGGGGAGCTCCTTTGGGGAGGACATGGCGATGCTGGCGTTGGAGTGAGTCGTTGCTTTGGTCGCTGGCGTGGGAAGAGGGTGTGGGATAGAGGACGAGTGGCGAGGGGGACGGGGAGGGGGGGGCCTCGTGTGCTTATGTATGCGAGCACGCACGAGGCTCTCGAGATGTCGGACTCTTTAGATTATTAGTTGCCTTTGACGTCGTCTTCGTCCCGTCGCTCTTCGCCACTTCGACGCGGCCGGCATAATTAGCCCAGCCGTCGCCGGATGCAGCGTTAAGTCCGGGGACGACCAGCCCGCCCAGCCCCACAATGACCAGGACCAACAAGCCACTTGATACCACGACCTACCCTTCTCGGAGCTTACGAGTAATTACAAAGAGTATTCCTGTTGTTACAAATACCCACCGGGCGCGCGCTGCGGTCGTCGCGCGGAGGGGAGGCTCGGTGCTCGCACTTCTGGCGGTGCCGCGCTTACGTCCGGCTCGGAGCCGGAGTGGGGCTCGCCGACCGGGGCGCGGGTGGGCCGGGTCTCGTCTTTAGCCTTATCCCAGCAAGGCCCCAATGAAACCCTGACGCCCCCACAACGCACGTCCACCTACATAATATTCTTTAGTCCACCCACACCTCAACAATCACTAGCCCTTATAGCTCAGTGGTAGAGCGCATCACTCGTACCCTGTTGTGATATGATGAGGTCCGCTGTTCGATCCAGCGTGGGGGCACATCCTTTCTTTTTTGCCGCCTTCCACGACCGACGTCTACGTGCTCTGTCGTCTTGCCATCTTCTTTAGCCTTGTTGTTTGTTCGGGATTTTTTTTTGTTTTATTTTTACTTTCAACTTTTATTCTTTCTAGTATTTACCGTTTGTTTTGCCGCACGCCGCGCCATGCGCTCAGAGTCTGCCCGTACCCATTGGGGAAGCTTGCCTGGGACGGTCACTTTTGTTGGAGCTCTCGACGAGCGGAACAACGGTGCGATGATCACCACGATCCTCAGCAAGAAGGCATGATCCATCTGGTAGTATATAGACACCACCAATTTCCTCTCCACAGCATAGATACCTAGCCAGCTTGCAACACGATCATTATCTGACACATACTGATCACTTGGTTACAATCTACGGATTCATCACCTACCGTGACACGAGCACTCCCAAGATTATCTAACTACTGTTTATAGGCTATACCAATCATAATTCCGCCCTGTGCGGAACCGCCGTCCCACGAGAGCTTCCCGTCATGTTTTCAGTCATCATTTCTCCCTCCGACGTGGCGATGCCTTTATATGTCTCGACTGACGAGGAAGAAAATTATGAAGCTATTGCCCCTCTGACAGCAGTTTCTCTAGTTACTGTTCATAGTCGCACGGCAAAATTTATTTTACAGCGGGGGTATTTGTTCAGCCAACCCAAGTAGTTCGTATCACCGTGACAACACCCGTCAAAAGCAATCGTATTGTGGCGGGTTGCTTCGAGGTGTTGCTCGTCCTTGGATATCACCTTGGAATGTGTGTTTTGGTTGACCTGATCGGTTGTTAGACAGGAATGAAGGCGGTTGAGTTCTCCGAAGTGCTGCTGTAAGTTGAGCCTTGACTCCCTATGGTTGAACCTTATGTTGCTCGAGGCATCCTTGGCGATAACCAAAGCTGGCCGTTTATTCTATAGCCTTTGCCACAATTACTTCAAGCTAAAGTTTATCACGATGTGAGCTAAACGTTACGCTCGAAAAATGTCGTACTCTCCCTATAGAGCAAATGCAAAATTTCTGAATTGAACGCATTCATACCTGCCAGAGAGTCTCTGGGACCTTTTGGGTATGGGGACAAGCAAGAATCTAATCGCCAGGGTTATACACCGTATTATATTGAGCTCACGACTGCCGCACAGCCATACTCCATGTTTGGAAAGTTGGAACTAGCTGGAAATACGCCGTGGAAATGCACTTTAACTTTGTTGCCAGCCGTGGCCATTGCGTCGACGCAGTCTGGTGTAAATGTAGCTATCCGCGTCTATAACGCATGCAACTTAAACTCTAATTTACGCTACATCACGGCTCTGGTTCCATTGCATAATTATTTTGTCATCGAATTATCGAGGGGATGTGTTAAGATATGATGACAGTCGCGGTCATTACGACAGAACGTCGCGTTCCTGCCGTCACTACGAGATAGGTATAAATTTCACGGAAGGACGCTACTTCCCTCGCCGTGCTAGGCATACGCTATCAGCACGACGTGTACTCCTTGTCTCGAAGCCCCGAGAAACTACCATTGGCAATCAAAAAGGCAACCGGTACCATAGCCAGCCTGATTCATTCTCGCCCCGATTTGAACCAAGGTGACCTACAAAAGTACAAAAGGTGAACTTGGAAATTTTACCACTGTTTGAAATCCCTGCTGATGAGGTAGAACTACAACAATCAGTTGACTACGTTACGCAATGAACGACTACAGGTTTGAACGGGAATATGACAAAGGCATGTACAAGAAGCACTCAGAACCTAGAGGTTATGGTAAGTACATGCTTGAAGAGGAGCAGAATTTTAACTCTTGGTGTGCAAAGGAGGCATTGAAAGAGCATCAAGGTGTTGCTCGAGCGCTTGGACACACCGAAGGTGAAGGGCATGTCGCCGAAATAAGAAACACGGAAAAAACTGTCATTATTGTCATCATCGTGGTTCATCCCCCGCCGCATCATCCCGGGGTTGGGCCTACTGGGCCTATATAAGAACCACGGAAAGAGTTATCATTATTATCATCGTGGTTCATCCTGTGGTTCATTCATCCGGTTCAGTCTCGTTAATGGGCACGATCTGGGAAAGCTCGAAACCAGGTGCGGAAGGTACTTGGGGTTCTTGGGCCCATTCTTTTTGGGTACATTCTTTGTAGGACCTCGCAACTGTCAATTGGTCCTGGTGAATATTAAAGTATGATAATAATAAGGGAACGATGATGGCCGTTTGGTAATACAAGGTCCCAACTAGAGTGCACTGCAACAAATCCATATTCGGTAGGCGGATAGCGGGGAGGGTTAGACCGGGCGCAGGCGGGACTTGGTCGACGATTCAATATTGAGGCTGAGGTGCATCGGCCAGGCAGACTCGCATGCATGCGCCGTGTCGAGCATCGTCAGAGCTCCTTTTAACATTATCATGCGGCTTCATCATGTCCGGTTGCTTGCTTTTTCACAGCGTGTCCATCTGCAGCGTTCTCGTCGTTTGAGCCTCGTTTCTTGATTTAACTAACCCCAGCGAGCATGTCGTCGCTCTTCGGCTTCAACCGCCTCCCGGAGTACGAGTACACGCCCCTGGACCCCTCCAGGAAGGTCTTCCGCGTGGTGCGGCTGCTGCCGCCGCGGCCGTCGCTGGTGCCCGGCGCGTACGGCACGCCGCGCGTCGAGATCCTCGAGGCCGACGTCGACGCGCAGCCGCCCTACGAGTACGACGCCCTCTCCTACTCCTGGGACGTTCCCGCGCACCTCGAGCGTCCGGACCGCCAGGTCATCGTCGAGGCGCCCGGCGGGCCGTACCGCCTCAGCGTCTTCCGCCCGCTGGAGCTGGCGCTGCTGCACCTCGCCGCCAACGCCGCCGTCGTGCGCCCGCTCTTCGTCGACCAGATCAGCATCGACCAGCGCGGCGACGCCGCTGAGAAGGGCCGGCAGGTGCAGCTCATGCGCGACATCTACGCGCGCTGCGTCCGCACCGTCGTCTGGCTGGGCCCCGCGACGGCGGCGTCGGCGCGCTGGTTCGGCTACGTCGGCGAGCTCTGCGGCGACGGCGACGGCGTGCTGGGCCGCCTCCTGGGCCCGCGCGTCGCCAGCGTCATGGCCGTCTTCGACGCCGTCATGGACCCGGCGCTCGAGGTGCGCGGCCAGGACCGCGAGGACCGCGACGCCCTGCTGGGCCTGCTGGCGCGCCTCGGCGACGGCTACCCGCTCGACGGCTTCGCCGACGTCTTCGACCGCAGCTGGTTCGGCCGCCTGTGGATCATCCAGGAGGCGTGCCTCGCGCCGCGCGTCGTCTTCGTCTGCGGCGACCGGACCCTGTGCTTCGACTGCCTCCGCGCCGGCGTGCTCTTCTACAACGTCTACAACACGCACTGGGTGCGGCGGCACGCCTCCCGCGCCACGGCGCAGGGCGAGCTGCGGCGTCGCGACGCCCTCTTCGCCAAGACGGCCGGCTTGGTGCGCATCTTCCAGGAGCGCAAGGCCATCCACCAGCTCGGCCGCCGCCAGGGCTTCTTCGACATCGTGCTCAAGTACAACGTCAACGACGGCCACGCCAAGATCGGCGCCAGCCTCGCCGAGGACCGCGTCTTCGGCCTGCTGGGGCTCGCGGCGGGTGACGACGACCTGCGCGCGCGGCTGCGCGTGCGCTACCGCCACTCGCGCGACGACGTCGTCCGCATCTACACCGAGGTCGCGGCCCTGCTGCTCGAGCACAGCGTCGACGCCCTGCTGTGCGCGCAGTTCCCCAAGCTCACGGGGAACCAGCCCGGCGACGCCGCGCCGCTGCCCTCGTGGGTGCCCGACTGGGCCATGGACCTCCGGGTGCCGGTGGGCTACGCGGCTCTGGGCGCGCCCGTCTTCGCCGCCGGCGGGCCCCAGGACGGCGCGCGGTTCCGGCTCGACGAGCCGTCGGGGCAGCTGACGATCCGGGGCGTCCTGGTCGACAGCATCGCGCGCGTCGGGGAGCGCACGCACCGGACGGACCCGACCTCGCAGATCATGCCCCAGGTCGACTACCGCTGGGCGACCCTCTTTCTCGACGAGGTGTCCGACTTCGTGCGCGAGGCGTCCGCCCTCCGAGAGGACGCCTCCGCGTCCGAGGACGAGAAGCAGGCGGCGCGTGCCCTGGCCTCCCTGCGCCTCTGCGACTCGGGCCTGTCGTACCGGCACTTCTCGGCCAAGCTCGGCGCGTCCGCCGGCGCAGAGCGGCTGCAGGCCCTCCTTGACGCCTGCTGCAAGCTGGGGCGGGCACTGCTCCGCTCCGACGAGACCATCGCGGCACACCGCATCACGCGCATCTACCGCGCCTCCGGCGTCGTCCCCTGGTACTGGCGGCCGGCGTCGGAGATGGCGGCGCTGCGGCTCTGCGCGCTGGACCCCGTCGCGGCGGGCCGGGTCGCGCTCGCCGCCGTCGTCGACCTCGTCGGCGACGTGGCCGGCCTGTGCGTGCGGTCGGCGCGCATGTCGTGGGCGACGCACTACATCTGGCTGCGCCGCCGCTTCGGCCGCGTCGTCCTCAAGCCGGACCCGGCGCACCTGACGAGGATCGGGCTCGACCCGCAGCTCGTCGCGGGCAGCGACTGGAACGATCTGACCAACAATATGGGCAAGAACAACGGCCGGCGGCTGTACCGCACGGAGACGGGGCTCGTGGGGGTCGGCCCAGCGCGGGCGAGGGCCGGCGACGCCGTCGTGGTGCTGCACGGCGGGACGGTGCCGCACGTCCTGAGGGGGGCGGGGAACGGCCCGTGGGAGTACCTGGGCGAGGCGTACTGTGACGGCATCATGGACGGGGAGGCGTTGGAGCCGGCAGTTGGTGTTGAAAGGGATTTCGTCCTGGCTTGAGGGTGGTTGTTGGGCTTGATCCGAGTGTACCGTACGGGGTGTCGGTTGGCACCTGGCATCGCAGGGCGGGCCACCAGCTTCTGGCCAAGCTGAGGCTTCATGGCCAGACCCCGGCTTGACGTGTCCTTTGTATGATTTGCTCCCTTGCCCTGCACCGTGCCCCATGGCCCATCCAGCGCCGTCGCCTCGTGCTTCTCCCGACACATCCTCCAGCACTCGGCCGGATCCCTTCGGAGTGAAATGCACGCACCATCATGTAGAGTTCTCTCGCTGAGGCATCAATGAAGACCGTGTGTTCAAAGCTTTAAGGGTATCTCTCTTACGCTGCTTCCTCCCTATCGAATGCCAAGTCATTGCCCTCTTCCTAACCAAAATGAAGGGCAATCGCCCGTCCTGACCCAAGCCCTTGCATGGTCTCATAACCAAATCATCACTCGTAACCCTTTGCTGGCGCTTCAACACTCTTCCTTGTCGTCGCTCGCCTTCTTTTCGGGCACCTCTCTAGGACTGGCCAAGGGGCTCGTGACACCCGCGTTGCAGCCGCTGATGCTGTCTGGCCTCCCGTGACTCAGCAGGCCATTCCTGATGCTCCCGCCGTCGCCCTGCTTGGCGTACAAGCTGTTGCGTTCGCTGGGCATGGCCGGGGCGGCGCCCGTGGCCGAGTAGATGCTGTTCCTCTCCGCACCGATCCGCGAGCTGCTGCCGTGGATGCCGGGCGTCGTCGCGTTGCCCGTCGACTCGACGTTGGCGCTGAGGACGCTGAGGGGGAGGCTCTCGCGGCTCCCGCCCCACAGGGACGACGGCGCGAGGGCCCGGACCGAGGCGTCCGTGTCCATGGAACGGCGACGCCGCCGCTTGCTGGACGAAGCCAAGGTCAGGATGGATGCGTTGTCGGTCAGCAGGTTGTTGGCCGTGGCCGCCGTGTACGTGTTCGGGTGTCCCGTCGGCGCGAGGTGGGACGGGATGGCCGAGGCGGGCGACGTCGTCGGGAACGGCTGGCTGAACTGGATCGACTGCGGGTTGCTCTGCGCCGGCGCGGCCGTGTGGTGGCCGTTGGGGACCAGTGATTGGATCGTCGTCAGGGTCGTCGTCAGCGACCGGACGGAGGGGGCCGGGCTAGAAAAGGTGCTGTCGCCCCGTCGCGACTCCAAGCCCCCGCCCATGGTGCGGCTCGTCCCCGCCAGGGAGCTGTCGCCGTGGCTCGGCGCTATGATGGAGGGCTGCCCTTCGTTCTCCGTCGAAGCCGTACCGAGCACGCTCCGCCGTCCTGCGGCTGGCGGCGCGTGTCCATCCGCAGCGTCGTCCGTCGACACGACGCTGCCCGTCTGCGCCGTCACAAAGGAGTGTGAACTCTCGCCATTGACAACGTCACGGCTGTTGGCGCTGGCGTGGCCGTTGCCGTGGTTGCTGCTGACATGGCCGGACTGGGGGTACGGGTTGTTCAGCTTGTTGCCCTTCCTCATCTTCATGTGCCGCTTGGGTCGCTCGCCGTCCGAAGACGACTTGAAGTTGGTAAGCTTCCTGACCCATGTCGAAAAGGGTCTTCGTCGGTGCACATGCTGATCTGGATGACGGCAAGCCGATGTGAGCCAAGAGGTGCAAGGTCACACAGGAGCTGCCGGCAGCGAAGGACTGGGAATGGAACCTACCATGTGACCCGGAGACAACTTCCGTCGCCGCCATGGGGGAAATACAGGCGCTTTCTTTGATGCTCGGGGAACAGCGAGAGAGTCTTCCGACGAAGGGCGTCGTCGGTTGAGCGGAGCGCTCTTGGGCGCTGAAGCGGCAGGGCGCGGACGCAGCGGGGCCTTGCGGCGTTTTGCTGCCTTCCCTAAGACGTCACGCAGCAGGGCCAGGCGGTGGCAGAAGAGAAGCGAGCGGAGCAGATGCGAATGGCTGCCGGAAATCTCGGTGACAGGTGTAACTAGGACCGTGTTGGCTGGACGGTCGGATGGTTGCTGGCGGTTGGATGGTTGGTGGATGGTTGGACGGCCAGGACTTGGTGGATGACAAACAAGCGCTGCGGCTGCTGAAGCTGACGCTGAGCTGGGGGGCCAGGCCGCTAGCGTCACGTGATGGACAAACAGTCGTCGCATCGCGACCTGCGGCGAGTCGGAATGATGCCCCATGCC
The DNA here is from genome assembly GCA_024341135.1 of Tolypocladium album. NCBI lineage: Eukaryota > Fungi > Ascomycota > Sordariomycetes > Hypocreales > Ophiocordycipitaceae > Tolypocladium > Tolypocladium album. The sequence goes on along the minus strand of JALHCF010000039.1, from coordinate 139,786 downwards.
GTGCATGCTCTGCGGCATGCGGACAGCCGGGGCGCCGATCCGCGGCCAACGACGAACTGATCTGCACGCACCGCGGCAGCTGAGACAGCATCGCGTCGCCCATTGGCCTGGCGGCGCTGGAGTTGACGTGTGCCGTGTGCCGCGTCGTCGGCTCCGGGTCCGGGGCTGAAGTCCACTGTGGTCCTGGCCCGCAGCGGAGCCTACAGCACCCGCCCAGCGAATCGTAGCGCTGTGCCTGCGTCATCTGCCCCAAGCTCCGACGCAACCTCGCTCATCCCGCCCTCTGCCATCGCCTCTTCGCTCCCGCAAGCTGCCGCCGCGCCGACCCGACGATGAGGCATGTCCATCCGCCAGCTCCCCGATGACGTCGTCGACAAGATCAAGTCGTCGGCCGCCGTCACCTCCCTGAGCGGCGTGGCCTGCGGCTTGCTCAGGAACGCGCTGGATGCGGGCGCCACCAAGGTCAACATCCGCCTCGACTACGTCCGCGGCAACTGCACCGTCGAGGATGACGGCTACGGCATAGAACCACGCGAGTTCGGAGAGGACGGCGGCCTCGGAAAACTGCACCGTAGGCCCTGATCATGTCCGCGAGCACCATGTCGACTGAAGCCTGACCGGACACAGATACGTCCCGGATCCCCGCCAGCCCCGGCGTCCACGGCAGACGCGGCGACTTTCTCGCGTCCGTGGCCAACCTGTCTTTGCTGTCGGTGGTCTCGCACCACCATCGTCATGTGTCCCACAACTCCATCACGATTCACAACTCCAAGGTGCTGGCCCGGCAGGTCCCTGCGCCTCCTGAGCAGCGCTTCGAGACCTTCAGCCATGGCACGCGCGTTTCCGTCCGCGCCCTGTTCGGCTCCATGCCCGTCAGGGTCAAACACCGTGCCGCCGTCTTCTCCGAGCGCTCGGGCGTCGACAAGGAATGGCTCCAGCTTGTCCGCGAGGCTGTCGCTTTACTGCTGGCCTGGCCGTCCGAGGTCTCCGTCTCCCTGCACGAGACGACGGCTCTCCGGGAGACGCGTCTGAGGTCGACGGCAGGCACGGAGATGCGTACTCGAGTATCGAGGCTCTTCACACAGGCCTGCCTTGCGGACTCCAGTGAGGCGGCGTCGTGGGTGCCCGTGTCGGCCTCTTCCCGCCACGCTCGCGTCAAGGGTTGCATCTCCACGACTCCAGTGGCGTCGCGCCGTTCGCAGATTATGAGCCTGGGGATAGAGCCCGTTTTGAACAATTACGACACAAATGTACTCTACGAGGCCGTCAACAAGGCATTTAGTAAATCGAGCTTTGGCGTCATCGAGGACGAAGCCGATGACGACGGTGCTGGGGAGTCTGACAGAGCGAGACCTCGAAAGGGCCTCGAGCGTTGGCCCATGTTCTACCTTCAGATCACCTTGCTTGGTTTCGACGCGGCGGCCATGAGCGAAGTTCTCACGGACTCGCAGAAGCTTCTTGGTCATGTTGTCGATCTGATAAACGCAGTATGCCGTGCTTTCCTTCAGAAACAGTGTTTACGGCCGCAAGCAGCGGAGGCGTCGTCAGAAATGGTGACACTTGCCGCATCAACAAAGGGGCGTTCAACCAAGACATTAGCAACTCAATCGCACCTGTCGACGCGGCCCAGGCCGGGCCGGTCTGTTTCTTTACCCTCTTCGCGAGGCCTGCCTGCTGAATCGGACCTCACGAGACCTGGAAGCCCGTTTGACGATTGGCACCGCATCAAGGTCGGCTGGGCGACAACCAAGAACAATGAGTCCAAGGCCGCGACGAGCGCTTCGAATCGCCTGATTGGCGAGGGTGGGAAGCTTCTGCGCCGTCCATTCGACGACCAGCCCGCTGCTGAACCTGGAGCAACCCAAGAGGCCACCAGTCGAGCTACCTGCACTGAAAAAGGAGAGAATGACGCCTCAGGCGCAAAGGCTGGGCTCACAGACACTGCCCCGGGAGCGAGGCATCGCCTCGGGAAGACCCGCGTGCTTGAGAGCAGACCGAGGCCACAGCCAAGCGAATGGCTTCAAGGTGTCCTGCAATCGTGGAAGAACCCCGTGTTCGAGACGGCACAGCCGTCGATTCCTCAGATCTGCCATGACCAGCCGGCGGGACAGGTCAACGCAGACGTTGCTGCCGCACGTCAATGCCGTGATGCGGGAGACGTCAACTTTGAGGCCAGATCCATGAAGCTAGCCGGCCGTCTGTCGAGGTCAGCGCTGCTAGACGCAGAGGTGATCGCTCAGGTCGACCGCAAATTCATCCTCATCAAGCTTCCCCTGAGCCCCACTGCCGATGCCGTCGACGCCAATGGCTCCTCGGCACTCGTCATGCTCGACCAGCACGCCGCCGATGAGCGCTGCCGGCTGGAGCAGCTGATGGAGGACTACTTCCAGCACGACCCAGCCACGGGGCTCGCCGAGCCCGCCGTCGAGGTCCTGGACCGGCCGGTGGTGTTTGAGGCGGCGGGCAGGGAGATGGATCTGCTGCAGCGATACCAGGGGCACTTTGCGTCATGGGGCGTGCTGTACGAGACGCAGCGGGCCGCGAGCGCGTGCACGGTCAGGGTCGCCGGCCTCCCGCCGAGCATCATCGAGCGGTGCCGCGGCGAGCCCCGGCTGCTCATCGACCTCGTCCGCAAGGAGATCTGGGCCCTCGAGGATGGGAGCTCCGCCCCGACCCGGAGCACAGCCCCAGGCCCCTCAAAGTCGCCGACGTCGCGCTTCCGCGGCTGTCCCGCCGGCATCCTCGAGCTACTCCACTCCCGATCGTGTCGCAGTGAGCACAGACCCTTGTCCCCGTATTCCCTTCCCCACTCTTCAGCTGACGAAACCCTGTCAGGCGCCATCATGTTCAACGACGTGCTGTCGGAGGACGACTGCCGGCAGCTCGTCCGGCGGCTGGCGCGCTGCGCGTTCCCGTTCCAGTGCGCGCATGGGCGGCCGAGCATGGCGCCGCTCGCGGACCTGGGCTCGGGAACCGGCCGCGCCGGGAGTTGGCGGGAGACTCGCATCGGGCTCGAGGGCTGGCAGCGGTGGATGGCCACATGATTCTCCTGCGGTGCTGTCTGGCCGGTAATTATGACCAGGCACCACCCGCCGCGTCCTGATGCACATACACGTCTAATCACGCTCATAGACAGGCGACGGAAATCACAAGTGTGAAATCGTTTGATATTCAGCATTCGCTGGTCGTGCCCTCGCCGAGGCTATGTACACCACGAGCAGCTCAGGCAACCAACCACCAGTCTCTCAACGCCGTATTGTTGATCCCCGTCCCTCGGGACGAAAACAATGCATCTAACAGGTATTCGTTTCCCAATGCCGTGCCCGTGCCCATGCCCATGTCCGTGCCCATGCTCCAACCGTCATGTCCAACCAGTCGTGATGCACCCGGGAAACCAGAAGAAAGAAAAATCAGGGTACGGAAAGCAAACGCTCAGCAATGCGATGCAGATTGAAAATTCGAGGTCCCTCTATTGGTGAATCGAACCAAGACGAGAGGCCGGCGGTCCGACGACCGCGGGGAAATGCAAAATGATGCCTGGAAAACGCCGCGCATGTTTGAAATTCGAATAGGGGGTTGTGAGGTGGGTGCGCAGAAGAGAAGCGCGCCATGCGCGCGAGAAGTTGCCCGTGCCGGAGAGCCGGTCGGGGTTCGGCTGAGCGACGTCGGGCCGTCGAGTCCCGTGACAACTAAGGGGCGCGGTCGGAAGGGAGCGACGCTAGACCGAAGGCAGTCGACCGTCACGAATCATCTCGAGCCTCTTCCGCTCCTTGGCCATGTCCTTGTGACGCCTCTTGGACTCGGGCGTCATCATGACCCATTCTTTGATGTCGCGGTCCCAGCGGTGCCTGTGTCACGCACGCAAAGTCAGCAAACCGTCGCCGTCGCACTCGATGACACACTCGATGACACACCCGATGACGGGCTCACAAAGGACAAGCACAGCAAACAGAAAAACGAAGCGCAAATGCAGACGTACCCCTCGTACTCCTCGGTCACCAGGCTCTTAGGCCCGTACTCGTCGGAGAGGATGCGCTCGAAGCTGTAGGGGACGCGGGCGCGCATGCCCTCGAACTCGGTGACGCGCATGGGCCAGAGGTCCTGGCTCGCGTAGCGGTGCATGTTCTTGCAGCTCCAGGTGCCGGGGAGGTCGGGCTCGCGCTCGCGGAGGCCGGTGATGTCGATGAACATGCCGTTGTCCATGTCGACCCAGCGGGCGTCGATGATGTTCATGCCGTCGCCGCGGTCGACGTCGACGTGGTGGGGGTTGACGTCGAGCATGTAGCGCTTGGGGCCGTCGGGGGTGGCGCGCTCGTGCTCGGTGCGGTTGAGGTGGTCGGCCATCCACTGCAGGGTGTTGTTGGAGACCTGGACGTCGAGGTCGTAGTCCCAGGGCATGATCTGGCCGTTCCACCACCAGCCGAGCAGGGTGCCGTGGGCGAGCCACGTCTCGACGCCGTGGGCGTGCATGGTCTCGAGGTAGCCGCGCACGAGGTCGCGCAGGACGACGCGGTGCTCGTCGTAGGGCACCTCGTCCTTGAAGAAGCGGATGTCGTAGTGGCCGAGGGCGAGGCTGCCGCTAGGCTCGTCGAAGTACTTTGGCGTCAGGGAGCGCTTGGCAGGGGAGGAGGAGGAGGAGTGTGCGTTGCCGCGGCCGGGGTTGCGCGCGCGCGAGGCGTGGGCGAGGGTGGCGAACCCGGCCACGAGCAGGGCTCGGAGCGAGGGCATGGTGGTGTCGGCGGTTGCGGAGGCTAAGGTATCATGCGAGGATAGATTAGGTGGGTAGATGGCGATGCGGCTGTCTTGGGCAACGGAGGAGGTGCAGCCCGCGAGGCAGACGACGATGATGCCGAGCAGACGAGACGAACGCCGGCACGGAGCAAAGCAAGGTAGCCAATGTCGTGGGCAGTTCGGTACGGCTAGCACAAGGCACTCAGTCTCTGTGAGAGGCTTTGCGTGACTCGCACAAAGTCGGCAGGCGAGGCAGCCGTCAGGGCAAGATCAAGATGCAAGGTGCAAGAAGACGTCGAGGTCCAGGTTGCGGAATCACGGCCCGGCGTGGCAGCATCCCGCTTGCTCCAGGTCACGTTGCAAGAGGGCAGGCTAAGGAGAAAGAAGGGGGGCAAACGGCGGCCACGAGTCGACGTGAAAGCGACGCAATGCCGACGTACTTGTAGTGCGTGTGCGCTTGTGCGTGTGTGTGTGTGTGTGTGTATTGCGAGGCGGCGGCGGCGCTCCGTCCACAACGCTACACTTGCGCTAGCCCACGGCACCACACAGGAGGCTGCCAAGACTTGGCCCGTTGCCATGATCCGGGGCGGCGGCCACGCTACCGCTGCTGCTAATTACCTGTCGCCGTCGAACTGCAGCGAGTCGGCGCTCGTACGGCCGGCGGCCCAGCAGCCTTGGCGTGCCGGGGGGCTGTCGCTGCGTCTCGTCGAGTCGCGTGCCCAGGCCATTGGAGGTTCCTATTCTTGTTTCACCCCGGGCCGGGCGGCATGGCATGGCATGGCGCCCGTCGCAAGAGTACGAGTACGTACGGACGGACCTGGGTCCATCATGGCATGTTGTCACGAATATCTACGGTGCAAGGGGGCGCCTTGCTCTGCTCTTCCGCATTGGGCTGGGGAGAGAGAGAGAAAGAGAAGCACGACGAGCGCTGACGGAAAGTGGGAGAGGGAAAAGAAGGATACGTTAGACGCCCCCGGGGCGTCATGCTGGCGTGGGAACCCGCACGGTACATGGCGGTCGTTATTAACCGTCACCGCGGTCCCAGTCTGGGGAACGAACGCACGGAGGGACCAGACGGACGTCATGCCCACATCAGCCAAACCGGCGGGCCGCAAAACTCTACCTCGAACCTACCTACCGTGAGCGACAGTTTAAAACGACGGCCGCCGAGTATTGCAAGCGCAACCACCGTTGGCGGCGCAAAACCGCCCCTCGTGCCCAGCTGGCAGCAGCCATGCCAACAGTCGATTCAAGACGCGCGCACGCACGCACCCGTCGTTCGTCGTCCGGCCCGCAGCCCTGCGAGATGGTCGATGACTAGCAGCGGATCGCCAGAGGGTGTGGGTGGGCGCCCCACGCGCCAATCAGCCCCTCGTGGCAGGCGGTCGTGTGCAGGCGCCCCATCGCAGGGCCCCTGCAGCTCGCCAAGACCCGCGACGGGTGGCCGGACGGGGGGTCCCCAATGATGTCGTGTGCCCAGCCCGCCCGCCGAGGAGACGCAGGCAGAAAAAAAATATGAGTAAAGAAACCATCACCCGGAACCAAGGATTTAAGCATAGCGAGTTGTGTTGGTGCCCACAAATATTAGGTCCTCGTAACGGGCGCGCACGCGAGCATCTGCGCTGGCCCTACAATGCGCTCGCTGCCTGGGTGCTGCTCCTGCTCGTAATTAGGTATCCTCGAGACAACCAGCCCAGGGCACCTTGCTGGCTAATACCTTGCCCGCAGAGCCTGGGGCCGCACATCCGCGAGGCCAAGGCCCAGCCCCGGCATCGCGGCACGCCGCGCGCTGGCCGCTGCGGCGCCTCGTCCGGCAAAGCGGTGCCGCGGGCCCCAGCTTGCCCAGCTTGCTTGCCCGCCCTGTGCTTGCTTGCTGGCTGGCTCTGCTTGCTGGCCTGCTTGCTTGCCTGCTGCAGCCTGGCCTTGCCTGGCCCGCCCCTGCGCGCGCCAAGACTTCTCTGCGCCACGACCGAGGCCCAATGTCGAAGCCTCGACGCCAAGACGTTCCGTTTCCCTGTTCCGCTCCATTCCAGCGCCTCCTTGTCGCTCGTCCATCGTCCTCCTCTCGTCCATGTTTCGCCCTCAGCCACGCTCGTGTCTCGACGCCCAGCCAGCCAGCCGGGCAACCCGGCCCGAGGGACTCGCAAGTGCTGGCAGCGGATGGGTGCGCGCCGCAGAGAGAGTCAGGCACACGTATCCGCACAGCCAATTCCCTTATTCAGGCGTAGAGCGCACCGAGGCCGCCTGTGGCGAGCGAGCCCCTCCGGATGACTCGGCAACGAAAGCCGCAGCGCTCCCTACCCCCCCGTCTCGCATCGCATCCCGCACACCTTGGCGAGTCCCGATGAGGGAGGTCGACGCAGCTTCAGACACGCCAGGGCTCGGCGCCGTTGCCGTGCGCCGAGTAATTATACGAGCACGAGCGCATACGAGGACGGAGGGCTGTCAGCTTGCGTGCCTGGCCAAAAATACCATTGCTCCGTAATTAGTTGTAGAGGCCGAACCGTAGCAGCGTCAACCAAACCAAACCAACTCCTTCGCATTTTTGAGCCCATGCCAGACAAAAAAAGACGAGTCCAACGAACCCCCAAAAATACTGGGTGCCTCATGAATGCCGTAGATGCAAACAGCAAAAAATAAAGATCGTGGCGGATCTCTCCCGCCGGGAATTGAACCCGGGTCTCAAGCGTGACAAGCTTGCATACTGACCACTATACTACGGAAGACTCGAACAGCTGTGTTCAGCTGTCGTAGCAGATGTTGTTGGAGGGTGGTCGCTTAATTGGGTATATGTGCCCTAGCGCCCCCGCCAAGAACCCCTGGTTGTCGCACCCACCCACCAACTACCATGTCTCTCACGATTTTCCTACCCTATACAACATCGGGTCCAGTCGAATAACGACAAGCGAGTACCCAGAAAGTATCTAGGGACATATGACCCGGTCCATGTCAATTTTACATTCTAACTTTCATTTCGGGCTTGTCCTCAGGTCGCTTTTTGGCGGTGTTGTGCGCTTCACTCACCACTCGTCCGGCTTAGCATGGTGCCTCAACAAGGTTATCAATCGTATCCACCCACCGCCTCCGACGTCGACCATGATCTGATAATACCAAGTAATAAGCGCAACAACAAGCTTGCCCCCAGCATTTGCCTTTCAGCATCCCCACCGGGCGTACCATGGACTCAACGCCATCCTGCAGCCCAAGAGACGCACACCGCCACGCCCCTCACCTTCGCTTCGGTCCCCTTCATCCAGCAAAGCCCATCCTCACCGCTGCCGCCTCGAACGCGCCACCAGCGTAATGAGAGTTGCAGTCTACGTCCAGTAGGTTCGTGCCCGCCGATGCCGTGGCCGGCGCGCCCGCCCGTGCTGCTCCGAGGCCACCGCCCGGAGCCAACGTCCCTTGCGTTGCAGACTACGAGTACGTGCGGAGCCTGCGCCGTCGACCCCCTGCGTCCAGCCAGTTTGCCGGTGCTGCCACCGAACGCGAGCCCTTGTCCTTGCCGCGAAACTCGTGATCTGTCGACCCGCCCCCGCCGAGGTAGATCGTCGCTGGGTCATTCGAGGCCAAAAGGACGACGCACGCGTTCAAGTTCAACCTTGTACAGTCAAGACAGTGCACGGGCATGCTACGACGGCAACATCCAGCCGCCTCTACAGGACCGCCGTCTGCGGCCGTTGCTGTGCCGGGTATCGACGTAGTCGTATAAAATATCGTCCTGAGCATATACTGTAACACGGCGCTGGTCATGTAGCCCTCCTTTTCGGCAGCACCAGCACCGCTTCGTGCTGTGCCGCTATCGCGCAAACACCTTGACAACGCCGTCTCCTCCTCCGCTCACCACCCACTTGCCGTCCTGGCTCCAGACGCAGGAGCACACGCCCTCGCCGCGCATCACCCGGTGGCTCGTCATCTCCTGCGTGCACGTCCTCTTTTCCAGGCTCCAGAACCGCAGCGACGCGTCGTGGCCCGCGCTCACCAGCTCGCGCCCGTCTGGGCTGAGGGACAGGCTCGAGATGGCGTCGGGGTGCGCCAGCATGTTGTATGTACATTGCCCTGCCGCGACACGTGTTAGTAGGACGTAGACCTGGTCCCCGAGCTCATGGGTAGACGTACCGCTGTTGGCATCGAAGAATCGCACGAACCGGTCTTCGTGCCCGGAGATGATTGTGCCCTCGACGCCCGACCCTGCCATGGACCGTCCCCCGGTCGGCCCGCCCGCGCCCGCCTCCTCTTCGCCTCCCAACGTGTTGCCGTGGTGCGCGCTGCCCTGATCCAGGCCGATCGTCGTCGCCACGACCGCGTTGACGCTCGTCCTCATCGAACCGTCGTACGTCTCCAAGCTGTCCATCTGTCCCACCTGCTCGCCGCTTCTCGTGTCGTAGACGACCACTGCCGCGTCCGAGTACGACACCACGAACGTCTCCCCCGACCCGCCGAGGGGCGTGATGCACGTTGGGCTCGCCTTGGAGCCGTCCGGCCGGGCGATGACGTGCACGAGCGTGTGGTGGAACGGGGAGTTGGACGCGACCGTGGGCTGGGGCGAGTTGGAGAAGCCGCTCCCGGAGCTCATCGAGTTGCCGCGGACACGGCCGCCGCGGCCGGACATGCTCCGGTTGGACCCCGGCTGCGGCGAGCTGAGCTCCGGGGGTGCGCTGACGGACCACAGCCGCACGGTCCCGTCAGCCGCGCCCGACGCCAGCAGTATCCGGTCCGCGCTGCCGTAGGGGCTGGAGTTGCCGAACACGGAGCCCAACGTCGCCGGCAGCACGCAGAGCGCCCACACGGCGTCCGTGTGGCCCTCCAGCGTCGCCTTGGGGTCGACCCTGCCGCGCTCCCAGACCCGAACCGTCGCGTCCTGGCCGCCTGAGAATATCCAGCCGTCGCCCTGCGCGCGCCCACCCGTCGAGAAGTTGGGCGACGGCGACCACGAGGTCAGCGAGAGGACGGCCCCGGAGTGGCCGCGGTGGGTGAAGTTGGCGGTGACGTCGTGGTCCGACGCAGCGGTGGCGGCGTGGCTGTTGTCGAGCCTGGGGATGTTGAACCGCTTGATCATGCCGTCGTCGCCTGCCGTGCAGATCTCGGGCTCTCCCGGGCTGCCGCCGCCCGAGAAAATGACCTTGCGTACCGTGTCAAGGTGGCCTCGCAGGCCGAACCGCAGCTTGAAGTTGGCGGCGTCGGCCTTTTGGCTGGAAAGCAACGCCAGATCGTGCTCTGCGCTACGTCTCCTCGACAGCGAACTCTTCCTCCGGTGGCCGATGGGGGCTCGGTTTGGCGATTTGGGTAGGTATTCGGCATTTGGAAACACGTCCGTGTCCGGTCGATTGGGCACAGACTGAGGGGGGTGCTGCTGCTGCTGCTGCTGTTGGGACGTGCCAGGCTCGGGAAACGTGCCTTCTGGAAACTCCCAGCCATCGGATTCCGGGACCGCAGGCGGCTTCTCCCTCGACTCGGCCGATTCGTCCAAGGGGCCCAGAGCCTCCGCGGCGTGGCTCGGCGCCGGCACGTTTTCGTCCATCGCCCGTGTTGTCACCGAAGGTGCTGGCCAGTCGTTGGAGCTGGCATAGATGGGGGTCTGGAGCTCGCCGGCAGACCGAAGCATGGGCTGTGACTGCATGTCTGAGGGCTTGGGAGGAAAGTTGGGAGGCGCTTGCTGCATCGGCGAAGTGGCGTTGGGGTTCTGATGCAACCTCGAATTCATCTCCTGCACATGGTTCGGGGCCGGCCGCTGGATCTGATATTGCCGCTCCATGTGCTGCGGGCCGGGCATGCCGTAGCCCTCGACTTCGCGCAGGTCCTCCACCATGGGCAGGGGAGGAGAGTCGCGCGGCGGCTGCGGGTTGGCGGGCGTGACCATGAGGTACATGAATTCGGCCTGGCACTGGTCCAGGAACGTCTTGAGCTCGTGTCGTTGCGCGTCGTCTTCGGGCTTGCCAACCTTGGCCACGTCGTCGCCCGGTGGGGACTGCTTCTCCGATGACGCTGGGGATGAACGCGTTAGTATCGCGGCACGGCGAAAGGGGCTCGGTGAGCGGACTGACATCGTAGCTTCTCCTGGATCTTGGCGGCGCGGTCGCCCTTGGCGGCGTCGGCAGCCTCGACGGCGGGCGTGCCGTTGATCTGGGCGGCCTGGTCCTTGACCTTGCGCTCGAGAATGGACACGTATTTCTTCAATGCCTTCTGGGTGGCGTCGGCCCTCCGCGCCTGGCCCTCGAGGCTGGCTATGCGCCCCCTCATCTCCTGCTTCTCGATCTCCCAGGCGTTCCTGTCGCGCTCGTGGCGATGCCACTCGGTCTGGAGGAAGCGCATGACGCCCTGGAGGGTGTACTCGGTGGCCTGGGGCTGGCCATTGCCGTTGCCGTGCATGGCCATGCCCATGTCCATGCCCCCCACGCCGTTTCCAACATTGGGGCCCATCGCGGCGCCTCGCTGCGTCACGGGGACGAGCTCATGGAGAGGCCACGCCGGCGGAGAGAGGCGTCTCGGGCCAGCTCAGGGAAGGGCGGTGGCGCGGCGACGGGATTGGGGGCCCGCGAGTGCGTGTCGTGAGAGGATGCTCGCGTTGGCGCCGACGCTGAGACAGCGGATCGCGAGCCTGCGGATGGCTTTTGTCCAACTCGACAGTGTGAGGCGATGGGACCTCTGCGGTGGAAAGCTCCAGGTGTGCTCTCGTGCGTAGCCGCAGCGCTGCTCGTGCCGCGCTTTGCTCGCGCTGGCGTCTTTGCAGGAATTCTCGACCAATCAGGGCGCGGGCCGTTGATGAGGCAGTCAGGCATCAACTCGGTTAGGGAACCCCTGAGCTGTGCCTCTCTGCCCTGTCTGCTGCACGTCGACGGCCCGTAGCTGCTATGCACGAAGCTGCACTCGTCGAGGGGGGCTCTGGCCGCAGTCCTCAAGGCGAGACTCACGTTGCATGCACTGTCGCTTGGGTCGTTTTGAGCGGCGCGTGGTGGGTGCTCAAATACAGCTATTATAGCAAGGTGATCTGCCAGGGGCTGCGCACGGCTGTCTGTATGTACATAATGGTGTGGTGTCCACCAGAGAGGCTCAACAGCCAAGGCTGGCTGGCCACCCCGGAAGTGCTTCCTCCTGCTGTGACCCCTTTGCTGCAAAGTCTCAATCAAGGAGAATCGCAAACAATAACGCCAAGGAAACCTTGCATTGCTGTGTAAAGCACGGAGTACCTTGGAGTCCCTACACGTACCATTGGCCTAGGGCTGCCGGGGAGCTCAAGCTTGGGGGTGCTGCCCCACAGGTCAACTCGCTCCGACTGGCATCGTCCGTCAGGACATTGCTGCTGCCACAGGATGGCATTTTCACTTGGTTTGGCGGGAGGAACTTTCTCACGGTGTTCTTAGAATAGCGTCGCCTGAATTTGAGACGCCAAGTGCTTTCTGTATGTTCCTCATTGTCGCGAGACGATGGGCTCGAGGTGTCAGTAGGACTAACCTTAACAGTAAGGCACCTGTGCTCAGTTAGCCTGGGGCTCTGGCCACCTGTAGGAGCTCGTGAGCCGCGACTCCAGGCCCCGCCGTCGTCATCGCCCGCCTCCGGCGCGCCGACAGCTTCAGTTCCACCCAGCAGCAGCACCACCTCGGCAACCCGGCCGTGTCGATGCGGCAAGATGGCTATTTCGGTACGTGATGCCTTGCCGCACGCGCCCCATGCCTCTCTCGACGCCTGGCTGACAGACTCCCACAGTGGAAGTCGTTCGACTTCTTCGACGTCTCCCAGGTCGCTCTCGCTGACCCCGACACGCACGAGCTCTTCGAGAGCAACGAGATATCGAGCGTCTGCGCAGGCTCCGACAGCCTCTTTGTGGGATCCAACGATGGGTCCGTCAGCATCATCGGCAAGACCTGGAAGGTCGTCAGCAAGTTCCAGGCGCACGACTCTGGGAGGATCACGCACATGCGCCAGGTGGAGGGCACCAGCTACTTGGTGACCGTCGCGGTGAGTGCCCGCCTGCAGGCGGCGCATGTGGCGCGAGGAGAATTTGCGTGAAGGCGACGCTGACGGCGGAATTTAGGAGGACCTGAGCGGCGAGCCGGTGCTCAAGGCCTGGGCCTTGGATAAGCTGGTCAAGAAGACCAACATGCCGACCTGCCTGAGCACCTTGACCATCAACAACGGACGGCGGCAGTTTCCGGTAAGCCGCGAGTGATGGCGACATACGCGGCGAGAGTGCTCACATGGGCTAGATATCCGCCTTTGCGGCGACCGAGGACCTAACCCAGATTGCCGTTGGCTTCGGCAACGGCGCCGTCACCGCCATCCGCGGCGACCTGATTCACGACCTTGGGACGAAACAGCGCATAGTCTTCGAGTCGGAAGAGCCGGTGACCGGCGTGCAGCTCTCGGTGGACGAGAAGTTGACGACCCTGTTCGTCTCCACCACGTCGAGGGTAGTTAAACTAGGGCTTTCGCGAAGGGGACAAGGGTTGCCGCCGAAGACGGTCGAGGATACGGGATGCGGAGTCGGCTGCATGACCATCGATCCCCGCACGGGCGATGTCGTCGTGGCCCGCGAGGATGCGATATACACGTACTCGCAGGACGGACGAGGCCCCCCTCGAGCCTATGAATCGCCAAAGAACATGGTCTCGATGTACCAAAACTACGTTGCTCTGGCATGTCCCTCTTCGGGTGCGAATGGGAGGGACCCCGATGCCATGAGACGACGATTCGGCGGTGGCGCCACTGATGCCCTCTTCGATGCCTCGTCGTTCGTCCTCCTGGAGACCGACTTGCGCATTGTTGCGCACACTGAGACGATGATCTCGCCGGTGCGATTCATCTTCGAGGTTTGGGGAGACTTGTTTGTGATTGCCCAAGATGGCAAGGTAAGCTGTTGCGTTGCAGACCAGGTTGATGGCACGAGCTAACCTGTCAGGTCTCGCGGTATCACGAAATAGCCTTGCAGCAGAGGCTGGAGATGCTTTACCAAAGAAATATGTTCCCCCTTGCCATCGAGCTGGCCCAGAATTCGGGCTTGGATAGCCGACAGCAGACTCTTATCTACCGCAAGTTCGGCGACCACCTTTATCAAAAGGCGGACTATGACGGGGCCATGGTCCAGTACATTCGGGCCATCGACACCACGGAGCCGTCGCAGGTCATTCGTAAAGTGAGTTCCAGTGGTACCTCCTAAAGCCCCAGCTAACCGTGACAGTTTCTCGACACACAACGTATACATAATCTCATCTCATATCTGGAGCAACTGCACGAGCACAGGAAAGCAACGGCTGACCACACAACGCTCTTGCTCAATTGCTACGCCAAGTTGAAAGACATTGACAAACTGGAAAAGTTCATCAAGTCTCCCGGCGACCTCAAGTTTGACCTGGACACGGCCATCGCCATGTGTCGCCAAGGCGGGTACTATGAGCAGGCTGCGTATCTTGCCAAGAGGCACGGTGAAACCGAATTCGTCGTTGACATTTTGATTGAGGATTCAAAGAGCTACGCCGAAGCGCTGGATTTCATATGGCGGCAGGATCCTGAAGTTGTGCGTTGCCTTCAACCCCTACATTGCCAGGCTTGACTAACCGTAGGCAGGCCTATCCTTGCCTCAAGAAATACGCCCGTGTGCTCATCGAGAACTGCCCCAAGGAAGCGACGACGCTCTTTGTGCAATACTACACTGGCAAGTTCAGGCCGAGGCGTGCGACCGCTGCGGCGCGGGACAACGGCACGCCCAGCACTGGCGGCTTTGCCGCAGGTGCCGCGAGTGCTGTGCAAAATCTGTCGAATCTCCTCCCCCTGCCGTACATGAATACGTCCTCGGTAGCAAGCCCGGGAACTCCCGGGAATGCAAAGCAGACCGTCAGTGACGCGTCTCTGATTGTCGATGAAGACGACTATCCGGCGCCAAAGTACACCGTTCCACCTCCCAGGACTGCCTTCTCCTCCTTCATCGACCATCCTGATGAGTTCATCGTCTTCCTCGAGGCGTGCCTTGAAGAAAAGGACCTGAAGACGGCGGACCGGACCGATTTGTACACCACATTGTTCGAAATGTATCTTTACAAGGCAAGCGAAAAGAAGGGACATGATCACAGAGAATCGTGGGAAGCCAAGGCGAAGAAGCTCATTGAAGGGGAACACGTTCCAATGGAGAGCTCAAACGTGCTTCTCTTGTCGCATCTCTCAGACTTCCGAGACGGCACAGTCCTAGTCAAGGAGCAGGCCGGCCTACTTTTGGACATTTTCAGATCATACACGTCAGCAAAGGACACCCGGGGCGCCATGAAGGCACTGAGGAAGTATGGCCCAGAGGAACCGCAGCTGTATCCCGCTGCATTGGCGTACCTGACGTCGGATCCCCGGGTGCTAGAGGAGGCAGGATCAGAAGAACTGGCCGCCATTCTGGCCAAGGTCGACAAGGATGGCCTCATGGCCCCTCTGCAGGTGGTTCAAACGCTGGTGGGGCAGTCCTCGGGCGCTGGCGTGGCGACAATGGGCATGGTGAAGCCGTACCTCCACGAAACGATAACCCGCGAGCGCAAAGAGATTTCCCACAACCGCCATCGCATCGACACGCTCCGCACCGACACGGAGAAGAGGCGCGCGGAGCTGTCCGACCTCGGGACGAAGCCGGCCGTGTTCCAAGCGACGCGCTGCAGCGACTGCGGCCAGAGTCTGGACCTGCCGGCGGTGCACTTCCTCTGCAAGCACAGCTTCCACCAGAGGTGCTTGCGCAACGGCGGCGGCGAAGGGGAGGCTGAGTGCCCGAAGTGCGCACCCGAGAACGACGTGATTCGGAAGATGAGGGAGGGACAGAAAGAAGGGGCTGGGAGGCACGAGCTATTCAAAGGGGACCTGGAGAGGAGCGAAGATCGGTTTGCGACGATTGCAGAGTGGTTTTCTCGTGGGGTCATGGACGCTGGGCAGAATTTAGAGCAGAAATATTGATGCCGAGAGGCTGGAGGGGAGCGTAGAGGGAGTTTGGAGCGATATACTTTTCACAGGCGATACTCTTATATACCTGGGGTAGATGTTTCAAGGCCAAAGGGTGACATGGTGTACGTCAGCATCTATGAAGGTGTTCTGCTGGTGGGTGTTGTACAATAAGTAGTGACGATGAAGATGAAGACGGTCGATCATTAGCGAGCGGACCCGCGTCTCAACCCCACGTTTCAACATCGGCCGTAGGTTGGCAAGGCCACTCCGGCATCACCACTGCACAAGAACCATGAGCAAGGCTCAAATGTCGCAAACAATGCGGCCCGGCCCCAGACAGCTTGTAGACTTTTTCTCGCGCTCCCTCGGCTCGTTTCAAAAATCCCAGGATGCTCTGCGAATCCTCTGCACGCTCCCGCACCGGGCCGAGAACCCGGCTCCCCGTCCACCAACGGCGGCCCTGGGG
Source organism: Tolypocladium album (assembly GCA_024341135.1). Taxonomy (NCBI): domain Eukaryota; kingdom Fungi; phylum Ascomycota; class Sordariomycetes; order Hypocreales; family Ophiocordycipitaceae; genus Tolypocladium; species Tolypocladium album. Next base: position 123,684 of record JALHCF010000039.1, on the reverse strand, counting down.
CGGCTCGTCGTGCTTGACTCGAGCTTTAACCCGCCGACGCGTGCCCACGCGCAGATGGTGCGGTCAGCAGTGCGGCACGCTGCATCGGAGGCCGAGGGAGGCGCGGGGCCGGCGCGGCTGATGCTGCTGCTGGCCGTCAACAACGCCGACAAGGCGCCTCAGCCGGCGAGCTTCGAGACGCGGCTGGCGATGATGGAGGGGTTCGCGCGAGCGCTGGGCGTCGAGGTGGAGGTGGACGTCGCCGTCACGACGATGCCTTTCTTCAGCGACAAGGCGCGGGCGATATCCGAGTCGGGCTTCTACGGAGGGCCGCGGGAGCAGGTCTTCCTCGCGGGCTTCGACACGCTGGTCCGCATCTTCAACCCCAAGTACTACGAGCACACGCCGGGGGACGGCGGGCAGGCTGCCGCCTCGTCGTCGGAGCCGCAGACGCCGATGCAGCGCGCGCTGGGGCCGTTCTTCGCGCGGGCGCGGCTGCGGGTCACGACGAGGCCGGACGATGCGTGGGGGACGCAGGAGGAGCAGCGGGAGTACATGCGTGGGCTGGAGGACGGGAAGCTGGAGGACGTCGGCGGCAGGAGGGAGTGGGCGAGGAGGGTGGACGTCGTGGACGGGGACGAGACGGGCGGCGTGAGCAGCTCGCGGGTGAGGGAGCTGGTGCGAACCCTGGGACTGGAGGGGCTGGATGACTTGGTGGATGGGGAGACGAGAATGTGGATTGAGAGGGAAGGGCTGTATCAGGAGTGAGCCTTGCTGTGCTCGAGTGCCGGCGGCGACGGCCGTCTCGTCTCGAGGATACTCGAGCAGTCGCTGTGAGTGCCTGGGCCTGCGGAGACGGCGTTGATCTGCGAGGCGATTTCAAGCTCCGAGCACCGAGCACCGAGTACGAGCTCGAGAGAGAAACCGCTGGTTCTCCGAGTAATACAAGTACAACGTTCAACGTAAACGACTGGCCAGCGTTGCGTGAAAGGATCGAGGTCTCCGCAATGGCCGAGGCTCACGTCTGAAGCAGACAGCAAGGTGGATTACTTTGCGACTGGGTTTGGATGGATACACTGACCGCCCAACGTGCTTCGCAAGGATATACTCGTAACGTTACGTACTCGAACTGTTTTTACTCGGGCAAGGCAGCAGAAACCAAGGCCCAAATGACGTGTTTTATGAGCACCGAGGCATCTTCAAATGAAGCCCCATCAAGGTATCACCAGTAGCATTGGAGAGAAGCGCAACGAGTCCACTCCTCGGCAAGATTCCATCCACCAAGTTCAGAATTTTCCTCTTCACCGGGCCTCACCGCTCCATGTTCCCTGCACCCTCACCCTGCTCTCTGCTCCTGTGAAATGAATCTGGCCCACCGCTCGCGGTGCGGTTCGTCGCTGAGCCGTTTGCTGGTGGAGTTTTGTGGTGGTTGTTCCTGAGGCTCAAAGACTTGCGGAGCTCCAAGTGCAGGCTAGCGTCTCGGCGCAGGCAGGCACAGACCAGGAGCACGGGCCGCAAAAATTCTGCCGCTCAAAAACTTTTTGGCGGTCAAGCGCTGCCGCGCCCCACACCGTCCTGTATAAAACGCCAGCCTGGCGCCGTCCTTTCGATTTCCTTTTCTCTTTTCTTCTTCATGTCGACAATACTTCAGTATGTGCCACCCCAACTGCAGCGCGCCCCGCGCGACGACGCAGCGCCTTTTGCTCTGGCAACGGACTTGCTAACAGCCGCCCGCAGGAGAATCATTTCTATAGTATTCGACCTTCTCTTGGTTCCCTACAAGAGCCACAGAACCTACCCTGGTTGATGAGTGTATATCCTCGACGCCCTAGAGTGAATGCTCTTGGTCCTCTCGCTCTGTCCGCAAGGATGGCGGCGCTGCGCTTGACGCGGCTGCTGTATAGAGAGTTGTTGCTCTTGATGATCTCGTCCCCGTCTGCGGTCTGCCTTCGGGCGCGCGGGCGGGGTGGGTGTCGATGGACGTCTGACAGGCCTATCTTTTTTCATTGCGAACTGGGCATTTTGCTCAGACGTGAAGAAGACCTCAGCTTGTGAATGTAAACCTCGATGGATTGCGCCCAGGTTTTGGCGTCTCGCTTGTGGAATGATCACGTGAAATTTTGCCTGCAGAGAGAATCCGTCGTTCAAATGGGTGATGCTTAAATTAGCCAAAATTCTCGCTGTCCAGACCCGAAGACCTGTAGTGCCAGCCTGATTCTCCATGGCTGGCTCCTACCGTCATCGACTGCACCCCACACGCATCTGCGTCCCTACCTCTTACCTAGGTACATAATGAGTTACGAGTGTGCAGCGGTAGGGTCGTCAGCCCCGCTGCCTGAGGCCTCGAATCGACTGCGTGTAACCAACTGTCCTTCACGTTCATATCGGAGCTTTCTAACCGGACGACGACGATCGAAATGAAAGTCATCTACCGACCTTGCCCCAACAACCATGCCCCGATAACCGTGGGCCCCCACGATCTACGGTTCCCGTACCGAGGCGAACTCCAAAGGATCGCAAACACTCTCACATGTTGGTTGGGCTCTCCACGCGTACGGGCCAGCTGGTCTCGAATCCAGAGTGCCTTTGAGACGGGGCGGCGTTCCTGGCGCCGCGCACGCACCCATTGGGGGGACCTGCGCCCCCCGAGGACACAGCGTCCGCGTGTTTCCATCCGCCCGCGGGGCGTCGGGGCTAGCAACCACGGCGGTGGCGTGCTGCCCGCCAACCCTTACTCTGACGTCGGGGCCCATCCCCGAGCTCTTCCTCGCGTGGCGGCCGGCAGCATTTGTCTTTAGTAGCCTGAGGTCCGTGGCCCTTTTGCGTTTGCCGCGGCTGCATTCGCCGACGCGGGAGGTTGACGTCCGCCACGCTGATCAACGTCCAGCGGTGCCATGTCGAGCTCGGCGATTAGCGGAGAGTATGTCACTGGTGGCAGACGTTTGTTGTGACGTGGCAGACAAATGGATGGCCTCTCGTTTAGGTTGAGACGAATTCTCGGACGCGCCACGACGATATAAGAGTATGGCTCCGTAGGCTGCCCAGCTAATATGAGAAGCAGAGAAATCAACCCCGCCACATACGATGCATCAAAGTTCAGCTCGCATCCCCTGCCCATCACATGTCGGTACCTCGTAGGGTGACATCGCGGGGATCATGGCCTGTGCGCAAACCCAGCACGCCGGAAGCAACTCGTCCTTGCATCCCAGCGATCGACTTGCCCGCTGATTGGAGATATTGCCTGATACGGCGGCCCAGGGCTCTCCAAAAAGTACACGAAATGCCTCAATCGACATGCTGCCGAATTCATCCCGAAAAGGACCGCCGTGTCCGCTGGGCCCTACGATTGCTTGCAAGTCCTCTGCGAGATAAAAGATTAACGATATATCAGATGGGCCGACGGCGAGTCAGCTAAGCATCCCAGGTCAGGGCACAGGTGTTCCTAAGCATCCCAAATCCGTCGAAGGTGCACGGCGTAGGTCTCAGACTAGTGAACTGGCGGGCCCAGACAACGCCACGCAGCGACATTGCATCGGGCCGCCCACCGCCTCATGGAGCACCTCCTGGTCCACCGTTGAAGCGGCTGGCTGATAAGACAGGGCCATCCCGACACACGTTGTGAACTGAATCAGCCCTGGAAACAACACCTGCGACCTGCCATGTTTTTTTAATGGAAATATGGAAGAGAGAATCAGGGTGCGAGGAGCATGTCGGTGTCGGATGGGGCGTTTTCCGGCTTCGCTGCTCACGCCGGCGTCGCGTCACGCATGTTACAGCGGTCGCATCGTGGGGTTTCGAACGATCGCCACGCGCCCCGTTGCCGTCCGGTTCATTGCCGCAGACGCTCAGGCCTGGCACCCCCACCCCTCCTTGCTTGCCTCTCATTCGCCTGCACCCTGCCGTGGCGCCGAACCGGCAAGGCGGAGAACCGGCGGGCTTCCGGTGCCCCAGGTCGAGAAGCTCTACGTTAGAGCACAGGGCCACGGCCGGTACCCACGTGGTTGTTATTGGTAGTGCCTTCACGGTTCGCAGCTCTAACGGCCAGTTCTGCGGCGAGAGGCCCGCGCTGGCTTCAAGCCGCAAAGTAATTGCCAAGACTACCCGCCACCATGGCTGTGGCTTCAGGAGCGATTGGATCGAGAGGAAGACGCCATAAGCAGTTGGCGTTTGGCGAAAGCATGGTGGCGCACAAGGCGCCTTGCCGTAAAGACCTAGCTGGTCCGTGTTTCCTTAGGAAAATGTCCCGAATCGGAGGGTCTGAGAGTCTGAGAGTCTTGTGAGTCCGTGAGTCTATGAGGAGTCCTTTAGGCTATGAGCTGAAAGACCCTGTTATAAGACCTTGACTGGGTCTTGACGATCGCCGGCCTGCCCCTGCCGGCAGCTCGCGACGTCTGCAAGCACTCTGCCGCTCTCCTCTCTCCGGCGACATCTTCTCTCGGCCATCTCCAAGTCCCTCGCCGGGCTCGCCATCGAAATGGTCGCACTTGGTCCGCCTCCTCCCGGCGTGGACCTCAGTGAGGACGAGCGTCCGACCATCATCGCCGTCTCGGTCGTCACATGGGTGCTAGCTTTGGTCGCCGTCGGCTTGCGGCTGGTGTGCCGCCAGATGAAGTCCGTGGACCTTTGGTGGGATGACTGGCTCATCGTTGCGTCTCTAGTACGTATTTGATGGCGGTCTGCGGGGAGCTCAAAGCTAACATACCGGCGCAGTTTCCTGCTGTTGCGCATGTCGCTGCCATTGCTGGCTACTGTACGTTCGCCCCTGACCGAGGCCGAGCTGCAATCCACGACGAGGGTTGACGGGTTGTGCAGCTGCTGCTCGAGGCGTCGGCCAGCACATCTGGGCTGCGCCGCCCGACGCGCTCTACGCCTGGGCCATTGGCCTCTTCATCGCGGAGCTGGGCTACTTCCTGACGCTGCTATGCGTGAAGTGGTCGATCCTCCTCTTCTACTGGCGCTCCTTTAAGATCCGACAGTCGATCAAGGTGCCCATCTATATTCTCGCCACCATCGTCGGGCTCTGGGGCATAGCTGTCGTATGTGGCCCTCCTGTTTGACCTCCTTTTTCGAAATCCGTGCGTCGTTCAGTATACATTCTTTCGGACATGCTGACAGGAGGGCAGATCCTAGTAACCCTCCTCGAGTGCCAGCCCATCAATGCCTGGTGGGATCGTTTCAACCCTGTGAACCCTATGCACCCGTCACAATACCACTGTCCCGTCGAGCCGAAGAAGTTCTTCTACGGCAACGCGATCCCCACCATCGTAACGGACATTCTGATGCTGGTGCTCCCGACGCCGTATATATGGAGCCTGCAGCTGCCGGGCGCGCAGAAACTTGCGCTGGCTGGTGTCTTCCTCGTTGGCCTATTGTACGTTGTCCCGTATCGGCTTGCGGCTCTTGATCTTGGAACGAAAATTGGGGAGAACCTTGGTCTACGACTGTTTGTGAGAACCGACACTGACTCGGCGCGCAAACAGTGTTACCATCGTGTCGATTGTGCGGCTTAACTACCTCTTGCACGTCGACCTGACGAGCGCGGACATCACATGGAACTTCATCCACATAGGGCTGTGGTCCGTCGTCGAGGCCAACGTTGCCATTGTCTGCGGTAAGCCTCACCTCTCCGCGCTAATACGCCAAGCCCCTTTCCTGACAGCTCGCAGCCTGCCTCCCCTTCCTGCGCCCCATCGTCCAGAAATGCACGTTTGGCTTCTTCCACATGTCGTCGAACCCCTCCCGCCGCCAGCAGCAATCCACCACCGCGACGACCCTCAAGCGCAGCCACGCAGCCAAGGAACCCTGGGACGGCGGCGAGTCCGGCGCCAAGTCGTCGGCGCACGTGCGGGCGTATTCGCGCGAGGTGACGGACGAGCACCCGTTCGTGCGCCTCGCCGACGACGGCGGGCGGTCGGAGCAGAGCCTGGGGCTCAAGAAGAGCGACTCGGGGTCCATCGAGCTGGGCTCCGTGTCCGGGGGCCGGACGTCGCCGATCGACGGCATCCTGGTGACGACGGAGGTGCACATGCAGCATCAGACGGCGTAGCGTAGCGTGGATTTTTGGCATCCTGTAAAATAGATGGGTGCGTCATGTCATTGAACGGCCGTAGGTGGTTGGGGGGTGTTTCAACACTTTGCATATAGCGACATTGTCGAGTCAATATAAGATGTACATGTTCACCTGGCTCACGATTGGGCACTCTTCTCACGAACCAAAAATGCTCACTGCCATGCAGCTTGTGATGTTCTTTTCTCCTCAGCAACTGGACCAGTCAGTGGTCATGACACATTTGGAATCCAAAACGCTAAAGACAGCAAATCTGATACATATCGACAGCTGGAAGTATCTATCAAAAGCCACAACGTGGCAGTACATGGATCCACACGCCTCGTGGCGCATCGCTGTGCCCGTCGTGGCGATGTCTCGCAGCGTCGAGGCCCCGAATAGGACCGTTGAGCTCACGCGTTCAACGGCGTTCGTGAGCCGTCTCCCCATGACCCCACGAGGCGGCCCGTCAATCCAACGATGGAACATGGGCTACGTCGACGCAGGGGTGCCGTTGGCGTTTCCAGCCAACTTTGAGCTTGCCCAGTCCCGTGGATTCGGGATGTTCGTTGGCGGGCGGGCCTTTGATGGCGCGCGGCGGACAAAGCGCCTGCGTGGTCGGCTCAGGCGAAACCCAGTGCCGACTCCGGCTCTGCCGCCGTGTGAGAGACGTTCTCTTTCAGACGTCGCCTTTGAGGGCGAGTCTGGCGGCGTCGTCTTTCAGGGCTGTCCGATGGGCCGGCGCATGTATCAGTGCGGCTGCGCACTGACGGCCGATCTTGACGTCAGCTGTCGGTGCAGCGGCTTGCATGTGACGACGTCGACGGCGAAAGTCGCCGCATTTCTTTGGTACGCGGCCAGCTCCGTGCCCGGAACAGCACAAAGAAGCACGGCTCCGGGGGGCTCGGATCGTCGAGGCATCGCCCCGCAAGGCTAAAACTCCATCTCCTCGACCTCCATGCCGCACTCGACGCACGTCTTGACCGTGACGCCGTCCTCGTTCTCGACGGTGCGCCCCCACTCGTGGACGTGGCGGCCGCCGCCGACGGCGTCGCCGAACCTGCGGGCGCCCCCGCCGCCCAGCGTGCCAGCCTGGCGGCGGAAGGCGTCGGTGCGCGTCTTGCGCTTCAGGTCCAGCAGCTTCTCCTTGAACTTGGCCTCCTTGCGCGCCTTCTTGTGCGCCTCGCGGCGCTCGTACTCGGCGTCGAGGGCGGCGGCCGACCCCCACTTGGTCTTGAGCGCGTAGTCCTCCACCTGGAAGCGCAGGAAGAGCATCATGTCGTGCCAGTGCGACTTGTGCGGGTTGGGCTTGGAGAGGTGCGGGAGGAGCTCGGGGTCGCGGAGCTCGGCTGCGGGCCCGCGTGCGTTAATGACTTGCTGGGGAGGGGGAGGGGGAGGGAGGGAGGGAGGGACTCACGATCTGTCAGCAGGTAGTCCTCCTTGCACTCCGTCTTGGTCAGGAGGGAGTACTTGTCCGGGTGCTTCTCCTTGCACTTGTTGCAGACGCACACGTGGAAGACCTCCTCCCAGACGAAGTCGATCTCGAGGCTCCGGCACTCGCGGCACCGCTTGCGGCTCGCCTCGTCGTCGAGCACGCTGAGCCCCGGCTCGAACGGCCCGGCCTTCTGGCGCTCGAGGGTGCGGAGGAGCTGCAGGCGCTCCCACTCCTGCACCGTCATGTTCTTGGGCCGCTGCTGCTGCTCGCCGTCGGGCTTCCCGCCGCCGAGCGCGAAGTTGTGCGGGTCGTCCTCGGCGGACAGGAAGCCGCCCTTGGTGTCCGTCATGGCGCTCATATTGTAGTCGACGAACTTGGCGAACTTGGGCATGGCGCGCGGCGCGCCCTCGTCGCCCTGGTTGTTGCGGCCGTCGCGGTTCGTGCCCGCGGCGGCGGTGGCGGCGGAGGCGGAGGACATGGCGCTGTAGGGGCGCTTGGCGCCGCCGGCGGGCTTGGTGATGTGCACGTCGTCGGTGGCGATGATGCCGGACGCCGTCTTGGGCACCGACGGCGCGGTGCCGGACGCGCGCTGCTCGGCTTCGCGCTGGTCCCGGATGGCCTTTGCGCGCAGACGGCTCTCCTCCTGCGCGGGCGGCCAGTTAGATGCGGCGCGGGGAGACGGGACACACGGCGTTGGAAGGACGTACTATGCGCCTGGTAACATCCGGGGAGGCGGCGGGCTGCGCCTTGGCCGGCGGCGGCGTCTTCGGACGTTCCATGACGAGGCGTGCACTCGGATGCGGCGCCGACCGCAGATCAACTGGGAGGGGAGAGGCGATAGGTCAAGAGAGAGCGAGCAGGCTGAAGTCTTCACGCCAGCCGTCCAGTAGGGCCCTTTCGCGGTTCGTTATCGCCGGCGGGACATGTCTTTGCGGACCCAGAGATGCGTCGAGAATCACGACGTCACCAGCCCGAAATCATAGAGTTGCACGTTGCAAGGGCAAAACGGCGGCAACGGACGAGAGACCCCTGTTGAGTCTATTTTAGGGTAGTCGGGCGGGGGGCGGCTTTGAGCGTCCACCACTCACGAGTGCCCCATTCGACTTCGCGAGAGGGCAGGCTTCAACACCGCACGAGCCGCCAACCACAGCAACGTCCACGGCTCGCAGGAATGCGAGACGCGTAATCCAGCCTCTCCATCGGCGTTTGATCTGATCAGGCAACAAGTGTGAAACCAAGGCCACATTCTGGCAACCTGGGAAGGATGCATCGCGGCCCCCTCCTCCACCATCGTCCACCATGACGCCCAACGGCGTGCATCTGCAACCGCGCAGCCTGGCCCGCTCGCGTGCTCGTAGGGAAGATCGATCGGTGACGGGTAGCGAATGATGTTGCTATGCAACGGCTCTCTGGTCGGGCGGCAGCGCACCAGGCATCCAGCGAGCGGCCGGGTTCTGCCCCATTGGGACTCGCTCATGCGGCACGGGTGGACCGCATACGCGTTCCTTGTAAGAGGTGCATCCCTCGTTGTTTTGCGAGTTATTTTGAGCAGTGCTATTTAGAAGGGCCTCGGAATCTGCAATGAAAAGAGCGCCGACTCGTATGCTCCTCGTGGAAGCGTTCATCTGACAACCAACAAACTCCTTCGCAGCGCTCAACATCACCACCTACCTCACCAGCACACCAACATGGCGCCCGTCTTGCCGCAAGTCACCGCCCCGTCCTCGGCGCCCGTCGCCGGCAGCCGTGCGCTGCGGGCCATATGCATCATCTCCTTCCCGCTCAGCCTCGTCCTCTTCCTCCTGCACGGCATCCTCTCCCGCAAGGTCGTCCCGGCCCTCGGCCTCGTGCCGCTGGCCGGATCCGCGCTCCTGGGCGGCTTTCTCTTCCGCCGCGAGGGCAAGGGCTCGCCCGTCGCGGGCTTCCTCGCCTTTGCCGTCCTCCTCGCCGACGTAGCCCTCGCGCTCATGCACGTGGGCATGCTCGTCCCGACGTGGATCAGCATGACCAAGGACCGCTGGTACGGTCGGGGGTTCGTTATCCTCGGCACCTACTGCACCCTGTTCCTCCTCGTCGAACTGTAAGTCCGCCCCCAGCTTCACCATCAAGGACGGTGTGTGTGTGAGAGTGCGACTCGAGCCTGACCGCGCCGTCTCCGCAGTGCCATCCACGTTTACTTTGTCTTTGCGCGCCTGTTCCGCTGGGCATTCTCGCTGCTTCGCGTGTGCCCGCACTGCCACAGCGGCATGGGCCGATGGGGCGGCCACCCGGCCCCGGCTCGGTACGCGCCCTTCACTGATGATATGCTGTACACGGTGTCGGACGCTGGCGCCGGCGACGACGATGTTGAGGCTAGCAAGAGGCGCTCCTCCGAGGCCGTCGAGCAAGCATGAATCGTTTGCAAAGCTGGGCAAGGAGGGGTCCCCATTGCTTGAGTGACATTGGAGCAGGCAGTGGTGCACAAGGTAGGTAGGTAGTCTTGAGGCGGACACGGCGCCGGGTGCGGCGCTCTGGAGCACGTCGCGCGATCGTCTTGCACTCAACGGCGGTCATGGGGGAAGCTCCTGGCTCAAGCCGCTGTTGATACATATATCGGTACAATCAACCTATCTTGACATGGCCCTTCACTGTATTGTCGACACCCTGTCACGGGTGCTCCGTTCAACTCCTCCCCACATGATGTGAAATAAAGACATGTATCGCCTCTACTCCTCCTTGGCGCCGCCGCGGCCCGTCTTCTCGGCGGCCTCGACAGCCTTCTTGTCGCTCTGGACCTCGCCGCCCTGCATGGCGCTCATCAAGCCGGCAGGCTGCTTGAAGGGCCGCTTGAGGTCACCGACGGCGGGCTGGCCGTAGAGGTAGATCTTGACCAGGTTGCTCTCGAGGGCGCTCTTGAGGGGGATGATGCTCTGGATGAGCAGGGGGTTCGTGTACTTCATGTACAGGTGCATGAAGGCCATCATGGCGATGCCCATGAGCTGGCCGCGGAAGGCGGTGCGCAGCTGCTGCAGGTCGTAGGCCTGGATCGTCGTGGTGACGAGCTTGCCCTCCTCCGAGGAGCCCATGGGCGCCGGCTCGACGTACTTGAGAGTCGTCATGTCTGCGAGCCAAGTGAAGTTAGCGAGACGGCCGCAAGCGGTGGTATGTTGGGGGACGCGAGACGTCCAGGGCGGGTGAGGGGCTGTTTGCACGTACCCTTCTTCTTGTTGATCTGCGACTGGATGAACAGGTAGATGAGGGCAATCACGACGTTGCTGGCGATGTAGAGGCCGCGAACGCCCATGAGCACGTTGGGGTCATCGAAAGGGATGCGCTTCGACACCTGCATCATACCCAAGATGATCATCAGGTTGGTGCTGCCGAGCTGTTAGCAACGCGCCCCCTGCGAGCGTTCGCCCTCCCTCCGCGTGCGCATCCTCGCGGTGCCTGGCTACCGACGGAGCCGGCGCAAAGGGGGGGAGAGGGCCGCGCGTATGGGGCTGCTCACATCTGAGGACTGAGACCGGCCATTTTGGATGAATTGTTGGTCGCGACAAAGGGCGAGCCTGCTGGTGGAAGAGGAGGAGGTGGTGGTGGTTGCGGGAGGACGGGGAGCAAACAGACGGACAGATGCAGACAGTCGGAGTGAGTTTTGATTTCGGTTTGTGGTTGCGCTGGCCTCTTTTGCACATTCCCAATTGGGGGCTGCGTGCGCTATCGGCCGTTGTAACCTTTTTCCGGGTCTGGATCCGTGGGTGGTCGCGTGGCAGTGGCGTCTGCCTGGCCTGGGCCCTTCTTTCCATTTCTTTCTCCACCCATCTGCCCCTCGCATGGGGACTGGGGACGGGCGAGGCACATTTTCAGCAGCATGCAGTGAGGGAGAGCGTTGCGTCGCGACACTTCTTTGACACGTGGGCAGTGACATGGCGGCCTTGAAAATTACATTGCCTTTGGACTTACGAACCCAATGTTCGTGCGTGGTAGGGGGGAATGGACCTCTCAGATATTCTCTCCTCTTTGTCCAGGGATCCCACCAATGCCGACTTACACAAAGTTTCAAAGCCATTCCATGGTGTATTTCGAGAGCAGAGACAGGATGAAACATACTCTCTCTTTGTGATGGAGTCCATCGGAACCTAGGGCCAACACCCAGTACCCACGTATCTGCATTCGTCACGTTTGCTTCAGCGATCAGTGCCTCTGTTGGAGACTCCTGAGTGCCTCACCCTCAACCACCGCGTCGAGTCATTGCGGGCCACAATCTCGATGACCTTCGCAAAACAATTGTTTGTCCTTGGCCTCACACAGCAAACAATGGACGTCTCCTTCGCCTCACGCGGTGGCGACTGCCCGTCCTCAGGGTCTTTGAAGCTGCTTAAATTACCCAGGTGGAAGCGTCGAAATGTAGATAGAAAACGGATGCAAAGCTCCCATCGCAGGAGCACAGACTGCCGCATCATATCCCACGACGTACAGATAGCGTATAAGCGAAAGACGCGCCATGTCGTGGCCGTATAGGGAGCGAGAGGTGGAAACGTACAGGTACTCTTTCCGGTCGTATGGCCACGCGCCAGAGGACGAGGCAAGGTGCTCACGTTGCGGCAGGCGATGCTCCGTCTGTGATAAGTCTCGCCGCCCCTCGTACACGACCACATATGGCACTTACATCTGTCCACCGATCGAAAGGGTCTGGAGGTACTGCTCCTCAACGCCCGAGCCCGACCGTGCGCCGTCGTGCTCCTGCGGCTGCGGCGGCGAGCACAAGTGCTCTTGGGCATACCGGCCCGCGCGACGGCTGTCGCTGAGCGGTTATGGCAGGCCGTCCACGAGCCGGACCGTCATCGATGTCGTGGACTGGACGTGCGGACCGCTGGCTTTGCGCCACGGAAGCAAGTACCCCGTATCGCTGGCGCCGCACGCGACTACCGACGACATCATCTCGATGCTCGCACCGGACCGGCAGCGCAACAAGGTCACGGTGAAGTGGAGGGACGGCGTCTACGAGGATCTCGACGACATGATCTCGATGGACGAAATTAGGCGGTTCGCGAAGAAGCTGCACGTCAAGGACAGGAGGAGGCACGTCCGCTGGGAGTGAGTTAGCCGCGAAGGATGCACATGGGAAGATGCGCAGGGGTAGAGAATGAGTCAAGGACTTCGTCATTCCTCCCTACCTTGACGGGAGCTCGTCACGAGGCGCAGGTGCTGGATATAGCTCGAAGCGATTGTTTTTTGCCGAAATGAGGGCAGAGCATGACGCGGCCGGCTTAGAGAGCGTTGCCATGTATAGCTTGGAAAAAGAAGCCAGTCCAGTAATGTTGCGGCCAAAGATGACGCGTTTTCTGTATTGAGCTTGCTGGTAGCGTCGGTTAGCGGGGTCTCGGGAAGCCATGGATGTCGGTGAAGCTTCATGCCTGCAACGGACCGGCAAGCCTTAGAATAGCATCGATATTAGGGGGGGCGCAAAGCAGGCCGCGCAGGCCCTGCTGCCCATGTCTATTCATAGGCGTGTTGAACTTGCACGGATACCTAGGGCGCATAGTCGTCGACGAGGAAGGTGTGGGAGTGAGTTGTCGGGCGCCAACTCGTATCACCAGATAGACGAAAATATGTCTTGGAAGTTGTCCTCAATGTTGGTAAGATGAAAGCCTTGAGAGCCTGACGGGGGCTGCTCGGGCAAATGACGAGGCTGCGTGGGTGAGATTGAATGCAAGCGGTTGCATCGCCTGCGTGCCCGCAGCCAATTGACCCCAAAGCGACAACCGGAACCCTTGGAACCTTTTGAGTCTTGCTCGGCGACTTACGAGTACGAGTACGACAAGTTCGGGAACCTCACGCCTCCCTGCAAACTTCGCTGCCACCTGCGGAGTACCTACGAGTGCTGCGCAAACCGAATTCCGTTGCATGCCAAGCGACAGAGATCCATGGCAAGGGACTTGGCATTTCGATTGAAGTTGAGCCGAGCTGAGTAATCGCGGGCCGCTGTCCCTAATCACATGCCCTTGCGGTGTTGTTCAAGGGCCCATCGGTCATCGGGATACGTTCCAGTGTCGACGGGGCGTAGGGGGTTTTTACTGGTGGCGCCTGGAGCGTGCGCGATAGCCTGAGCCTGAGCCTGGGCCGGCGTCCGAAGCTCCAAGGAACTCGCACTTGGGGCTGCGGGCCGAAGTCCGAGGCCGGCCAGAGACCTCAGGTGGGTCGACGCTATCTCCGCAGCGGCTGGCCGTACCAGGGTCCCCGGGGTTCGATTGCTCGAACGATGATGGAGATTGTGTGCCGCGCTGCTGCGTGTCAGCGTGCCATGAAGGGTCGTGGGCCGGACCGCGTCGGATGCCAAGGGGTTGTTCTGGGGTGGCACGAGGCTCGCGAACAAGGAAGACAATGTATTGTCAGAGGGCTCGTGGCTGCGTACGCTGATCGCTTTGGTGTGGCTCGTCGCGGTGACATGGACGGCGGTTGGTGGTTGGCTTGGCGATATCCGGATGCTAACAGGGGGTTGCCAGGGACTTTCGTAGGGCCATCAGATTCTTGCGCAAGCCTCTACGAATAGTTGTAGAGCCGTGATTCGAGGCTCGCTAGGGCACTTGCGTATGGTAGGCAGGGAAGAGGCAAGAGGATCAACAGGATCGAGTTGGTGCACGCGGGTACGGACCGCCATTGGACGCGGTTGGGTGGTGATCGGATCAGGGCGCAGGCTGCTTGCAGCCGGGACCTGGGGCTCGCCACCAACAGAGGATTGGCAAGCACTGCCATTGCCGTTCCTGCCATTGCCGTTGCCAGTTCCATCGAGTCACCCACTGGGCCATCGCCATCGCAAGACCTGACGACGCTCGCCCTCGCCTACCGGCGGGCGGACGCGGCTCTGCCCTGCACATCCCATAAGCGACTATTTTTGGGCTTCCAGAATGCTGGTCTGGCGTGTTCGCCACACGCATCCATGTTGTTTCGATGAGCCACGGGCCGATCTGGTGGCTTCGACTCCCACCTGCAGACGCAACGAACGAACGGGTCGCCCCATGAAGTGACACCACATGCGGTCCCCATGCAGCCCTAGACTCCCGCTGCGACCAAGCCGCATCCATTGTTACGCGTGCGCCGAAGGCCTGGCTCGTCCCTCAACGTCATCGTCATCGGGGACCTCGAGCAGCAGCTTCCCCAGAGCTTTGAATACGTGCGTTGGTGGTTTCAACCCCTTCAGCCGCGATGGTCGCGGGTGCCGCGGTCCCAGACGCCAAAGCTCTGCGAGCAGATGCTCGGAGCCGCAGACTGGCACGAGCTCACCTGCATCTCTCCACGAGGCTTGAAGCAGCGTCACGTTACTCCCACCGCTGAAGAATAATTAGCTGCAGACTCGGGATTCACAACCAACAGGTACCCACTTCTTGCCTTGTCTAACTCTGTTGTCGTCCCCCCCCGGCAAGAGACGCCAATGGCCAATCGGCGCTCAGGGTTCTGCGCTTGATCGTTTTGCCGACACCCCAGCTCCGTCGATGGGCTCGTCACGGACGCGAGCGGCCCCCACCACGCACCCATACTCGTACGGTAGCAAGGAGTCCTAGGACGCTAGGACGACTAGGTCCGCGTCTGCCACGGAATCACCCCGAAATCCGTCACCAGCCACCACCGACCGACGCGGCGGGAGACATCACGGCGCAATGTCGTCGATGGAGGCACGGGCAGAGCACTCGAGGCCATGTCGGGGGCCCAAATACTCCTCGGGATCCCCGTATAGCATTGGCATATACGATGTCAGAACCGGCAGGACACGAACTCGCCCTCGCCCGGCGTGGCTTCGGTCCTGGCCGCCCCCGTGTGTGGCTTCTCCCGCCCTGGCATCCCTAGCCCTTCACGCAGCAGCCACAGCCCCGTTTGGCGGAGAATAGCTCTGCTTTGGGCCCCTGGGCATGTCTTGAATCTCTGACCATTCGCCCGTAACTACGAATGACTGGCCTAGCGGCATGCGGGTGATCTGGCGCCAGAGATGTTGGCCCAGTTGGGCCGGCGGCAATGCTGTTTTTGATGCCTGTGGGGACCTGTTGGAGCAGTCAACTGGGATGGAAGCCTGGGCAGTGCCGACGCTTGCAAATGCCAGAACCAACAACGCACACCCAAGTGCGCTCACTCAGCACATCCCTTGGGTACCGAATCGACAGCAACGCATGTGCGTGGATTGGTCGTCGTGGAATTGCGGGGGTGTGCCTTGAATGACTCCGCCCGCTGCCTGGCCCGCGAACCTTGGTCCCGCGACGTCGATATAAATTTACAAGATCGCGCTCCAGGTCAGATCCGATGCGGGCCCTTAAATCCAGGCAAGTGAATTGAATCGGCTCTTCCAGTGCTCTTTCATTCCATTCATTCAGCTCTTTTGCAGGAGTTCTTGCGCCAGTCTTGAGAAAAAAAAATAAAGTACACAACTTGCAGTCGCTATGTTCGGAACATGGAAGGTCGACCCCGAGACGGAGAAGCTGGAGAACCTGCGACGGGCCTACGATCCCATCACTGCCCGCTCCAGCCAGCATCAGGCTTGTGACAGGTGTCATGAGAAAAAAGTAAGTCCTCCACCCGTCCGGTCGTCTTTCTGTCGGTCGGATCCGGCATGTCTGTCTTCAGGTGGCTAACGCGACATGCCCTTTAGCTCAAGTGTAGCGGCGAAAAGGAGGGTTGCGATAGATGCGCCGTCAGCCGTCACAAGTGCCAGTACACGCGCTCCGGCTCGCACTCTTCCCGCAAGGGTAAGAAGAGCCCCAGCGGAAGCCCTGGCAGCCGTGGTTCTTCGCACAAGGGACAGTCGTCCAAGTCGAGGAGCAGCCACGAGTCCAGCCATCGGGAAGACTCGTCGGCGAGAAGAGTGTCAGGCCATGGCGGGCACAACGCCCACGCAATGAGCCAGGCAGGTTACCCTGTGACCAGCCAGGCCGACGCCTACGGGTTGTACACAAGTGCCTACGACGCCCCTTCAATGTCGCAGTACGGAAACCTCCACCAGGATGAGGCCGCTGCGTATCAGAATGGCTGGACCTCGGCGGACGCCTCGATGCACATTGCAACAACTGCGTCCATGAACCAAGGGCTCCTGACGGCGACCGGCCAGATGTACGGCGCGAGCGCCGACTACCAGTACCAGTATCAGGAAGAATACGAAGGGTACCAGAACGTGGATCCCCGATACTGGTCGCAATAAATCTGCCGGAATCGCTTCGAAAAGACGGCTGTCTGGTCCAGATGGCGACAAAAAGTTGTGGCAGACGCCGCTACTCACGAGACCACGACAGATTGGCAACTGTGCCTCTCATGAACGACTGACGATGTTGCTTCTCTACCTTACCCATGTTCAACACCATACCCAACGTACGCACTCAGCCTTGCGTCATCTGGGACCGGCAGAAAGGCGTCCGGCAATTTGCGCCCACACCCGGGCAGGGGCCAAGATGGCTGCACCCGAGAGACTTGCGGAGGGCCAACCATGTATTGGCGGAGTTTGGGTTCGGGACCGACCGCCCCTGTGCGGCGAAGGCGGCACCTGAGGATAATGGAAAGCGGGAAGACACTATTGTATACAACTAGACGCCGATACCCTTTTACCATTGACTGCACTGTACCAACGGGCAGGCCTTGTTTCACCATCCTATAGATTTCCTTAGCTCTGAATCTTGAAGTTTGAAATTCGACTGGCAAAGCGCCGAGCATCTCCCTTAGACTCCCTCCGTCGCCCGCGACGAGTTAGGCAGGAGGACGGAACGTGAAGGGAGCTGTATGTATTGGGACCCCCGCGCGGCTGCAAACAGCTCGCCGCGTGGCACAGATGGGGCGAGTGCGAGCACCCTTGCCTGTCAAGCGGCCGGGGGCGGAACCAAGGCCGTGGAGCAGGGAATTATTAATTGTTGTGCCCGACTATGTACCGGCTATTTCCTAATCGGCTGGGTGAGGCTGGAGCGCCGATGCGACATCCGGGAACGAGTGTTCCGGAGAGGTCGCGATCGATGGCGTCTTGGGCAGAGAGAGGAGGGCGAGGAGGGTCCGTTCCCCTCTCCCCGGGGTGAGGTTTAACCATAACGCACTGGCGGGAGGCAGCGCAGGATGGCGGAGAGCCGCAAGATCCGCAAGAGCCGCAACGGCCGCAAGAGCCGCAACGAGCGGTGGAGCCACGATGGCTGGCCCGGCTCCGAAGCCCGGCGGCGGCGGGGGACCCTTTGTGTTGTAGCCGCCCTGCGGGCTATTTCCGGACACGCGCTTAGTCATTTCTCGTCAACGTCACACACACCGTCCCCCATCATCTCACCACCACCACCGCCCGCGACCTCGCACGCCTTCAAGCTTTTTCCCCTTGCCCTGCGCGACTGCCGATCGCATTCGCCCGTCGCGAGACGACCCAGCGCACGCACCCAGGCCACGCACGTCAGCAGCGGGCCGCCGTCGACGACTCTACTGCCGGGCCTTTTGTCCAGGACCGCGCGCGCCCGCGTGCAGCCGAGAGCGCGAGAGCGAGGTCGAGACCGGGGCCAGCCTCACGCGCAGCGATGGCTTCGTCCGAGGAGGCTGCCGTGCCACCGCCCGCGAGAACCGTCATGGCGCGCGTCCAAGACTGGGGCTGTGAGTGTTTCCCTGCTCCGAAGCCCCTGACCGTTCCCTGTCTAGCCCTGCCCTTTGCCTGCCCAGTGTCCCCCTGTCTGGGGCAGCAGCCTTCTCACCCCGAGCCGCGTTCATCTCCCTGCCCCCCCCTTGCAAGCTCGACTCCACACGCACATCACGACCCCCCCGTTCAACCGTTTACCCGCGATGCGAGATAGAGACAGAGATATTGAGAGACTGACCACCCCCCGCAGCATCCTCCCTGCCGCCCTCGCTGCTGGCGACGCTCGTCACGGCGCTGCACGCGCGGCCCATGCAGCCGCTGCCGCTGGCCCTCTTCACGCCGCCGCTGCTCTTCGCCTCGTACCTCAACCTCGCGGGGTACCCCACCGGCGCCGCGGGGCTGTCGGCCGCCTGGTCCGGCCTGTACGCGCTGCTGGCCCTGCGCCGCCGGCAGCCGCTCCGGGGCAAGTTCTCGATCCGCGGCGTCGTGCGCGGCGCCGCCGTGGGCCTCGGCGCCGCCAACTGCGTCGCCGGCGGGTGGGTCTACTTCGGCGGGGACTTCAAGAAGGACGAGGAGGCGAGGATCGCGAGGAACCGCTGGGGGAGAAAGGAGGAGTAGTAGCGACGTGTTCTTGCGCTTGGGCTCCTCGCCCGAGGGATGCGGCGAAGGGCACGCACGGCCTTCGTGAGCGGCGCTGCTTGGAGGGCTTCCAACGGCGTCCGGACGGGCGTCTGTACGAGTACTTGTGTATGCCGTTTCGGGCTAGTGGGCTGGGAGGAACGGACTGTACATTGCTGTATTATATGCGAAAGCGCAACCTTGAAGCGGGCTGGGTATATATGGTCACAGCAGGTGTTCCAACCGAAAAGTTTACATGAATCTTGATGCCGGATCGTGTTGTTATCCTATCTAATCTTGAGTTCTACAACTCAGCAGGCGCTGCAGACAGTCGAGCGCTGAAGGAGAAGATTGTGCCATTTTTGATCGAGGCAAGCGACACTTGTGCCATCTTGGCTTCGAATCCGGCTATGGTAGACGCCGAAATAGCCGACGCATGGACTGGGCGGACTGGCCATCCGACTCGGCTCATTGCTTTATCCTGATATTCTCTGGAGAAGTGCGAGTACAGCTCGGTTTCTCGTCAGCTGCGTCGTCATATTTACCAAGAAACTGGCGTCTTCTATCTCATATGCCATCGTTACACATCAAGCGTCCAACACGCAACACCACGTGCCCAACAGCGCCATCAGCCGCGCCTCTTGGCCTCGACGTCAATCTCGATCTTGAACCTCGGGTCCGCCAGGCGCGTGACCCCCACGGCCGTCCAGACAGGCCGGTGGCCGACCCACCTGCGCAGCGCGTCCGTCACCATGGTCAGCGTCTCGTCCATGTCGACGTGGTACGAGCGCACGAGGTACACGTCGCGCGCGCCGCCCTCGACGCCCGCCGCCTTGAGCACGAGGTCGATGTTGCGGAACGCGTTCTCCAGCTGCTCCCGCGCCGATTCCGGGATCGGCCCCGCGTGGCCCTGCTCCGCCGTCCACCCGCCCTGGCCCGCGCACTTGACGGTCCCGTCGCCGAGGTCCACCGTCTGCGAGTAGTGCACCGAGTCGGCGAAGGCGCCCATGGCGTCCGGGGTCTGGTTGTACTTGGGCGAAGGCATTGGAGGCGGTGAAGCTGGAGTTGGGCTCGTCGGAGGGCTGACTTGTTGACGCCACGGGAGTGTCAGATGGCCTTAAGGTGTTTTCTTCTGAGTCTGAGAGAGGCGTACGCCTTGTGCATTCGAGCGGTGAGCTTTCGACGCGCAGCTCTGCTATTTAGACTCTCGTCGGCACCGTTCCGAGTTTCCGGCGCCGGATGTGGGTCAGTCATCCGGGCCATGCCGGATGTTCATGTGGGCTGGCGGGGGTGGGATGGGCCGAGCCGGGACATTAATCATCCTCCCGAATGTGAGCGCCGGGGCCGGGTTGCCGTGCTCGGACCATCCCGCGTCTGTAATGCTCTGGAATCCTCGTTCCGAGAGTCGTCGAATCGTCAAGTATGGACGCATCAACTATTGGCAAACATTATCTGTTCTCATTGACGAACCCCGGTTTGGAAACTATTGATGCCCCTGGCGTAGCATTCACCTTCCACTGTCCCGTGGTTACACGCCGTAGGTCCGATGGCATTCTATGCATAGTCCTTGACATGCTACTCGGATGTGTGCTTTGCTAACAACATTTCGACGTTACTCAACGTCCGCTCTCACCTACATGCGTTCCAATATCTCTCTAGCTGCGAAAAACAAGTCGTGTCTATCGGGTGGTATCCTTCGTCGTATCTAATTCCAAGTAAAACCCAAGCGTCGTTTCGTATGCGCACTATAGCGAGTATGGCGAGTCGCCTCGGACAATGTACACCTCCCCTATGAGCACTGCGCAGCCGACAATCATGGCAATGGCAATAATGGGCAGGTTGACGCGCGCAAAGTCGAGGCTGCGCACCCGGATGTGCTTCCGAGCAAGAATGTCCCGCCAGAGGAGGCCCGCCAGCGAGGCGCTGAAGGCGGTGCTGAAGGCGCCGTAGTTGACGCCCAGGGCCATGCTGTACACGGTAGCCCAGAAAGTGCGGTCGCTGATGGGGATGCCGTTCTCCACGTGGATCGTCTCCCAGGCCTGGATGACGCGCGAGAGGAGGATGGTGGTGCCGATGTTGGTGCCGGCAAACTATTGCGTGGCTGGTCAGCAGCTGGCCATGGTCTTTTCACATCCGCGGGCAATACTTACGTTGCACAGCACCACCGACAGAAAGCCCATGCCGCCGACGGCGCCTACCGTCCCCGTCTTTTCTACCCAATGGTCCCATCCGGAGGCAAAGACGGGCACCCAACCCTTGGTGACGAGGGCCTGCACGAGCACGAACATGGAAAAGGCAAAGGGCACAAGCGCAAAAGGAAGATGCACCACTACGGCGGTGGCGGTAGGGAACGTCTCTTGCGACCAGACAAATGCGTCCTCGGCAAGGGAGACGAGTGTCGGCGGGCCACGGTCGCGTCCGATGCTGGCCTGCGACCCTCGCCGCTTGGACTCTGGCCCTCTACCTGATGGCGACGCGGCGAAGTGACCCTCTGGTAGGGGCCCGGGAGTTTTGGTGTCTGCTTCTTGCACTTCCTCCAGCGAACTGATCTCGCTCGTCGAAGTACCCTCGTTCTTCTCTGAACCACCCTTTGGTTCAAGCATCGAACTTGGCGATTCTGGAAGAAGCGGGGGGACGAGGGCCCGGTCGTCGGTATTCTCGGACACTAGGATTGCAGGAGTGGCGATGTGCTGGCCATCATGACCAGGTGCACTCGTTGCTTCGCCGTCCCCCTTTTCAGACCCAACGCCAGCAATGACCTGGGGTTGAGCTCCTGCAGAATGGGCCGGCGATGTAGCTAGCTCGTACGACAGTACGCCACCTTGGACCCCGTCGCTCAAGGAAACCCGTTTTGCTTCCTCTTCTCGGAGCGCGCGGCCGGCGCGAACATCTTCCACCTCCTGCCTGCCTCTGCGGGCAATCTGGCGTGTCTCGTCCCGGTGATACCACCCAAAGGCAACGTCCCAGCAGAACATGACGAACGCAGCGGGAAGCGTCACCCAAAAGACGGGATGCGCGCCAGTCTCCGTGCTCGCCGCATTGAGCGCCAAGACAGTGACGAGCGTCGCCGCCATGATGACGGCCCCAAAGGCCGCTCCACCCTTGTCGAGGAAGGGGTTCATTATCTCCTCGAGAGACAGCAGCTTACCCTGCTCATCGTCGGCGAGATCAGCCTCGTCCTCGTCGACGTGGCCTCGGGCGTGGGGGATGTTGGGGTTCACGGGCTTGCGAGCTTTGGCCTCCTCGGGCAGCTCGTGCATCTTGATGGAGTAGGGAATGAGAGACTCGTTGGCGAAGACGATGTACAGAAGGAAGGGGAAGAGGACGACGGCAGTGACGACGACTGGGACAATCATGTTGGCGGTGTAGTTGATGAACTTGATCTTGAAGGCGCCGGCGAGGACGAGGTTGGTGGGATTGGAGGAGACGAGAATGGCCGAGGCAATGTTGGCGATGGCAAACTGGGTGTGGATCCAGGCGCGCGGGTGGACGATGTTGCTGGAGACTCGGGTCATGTAGGCGAGAAACGCGGTGCCGGAGAGGATGATGGGGTCGTTGCCGATGAAGCTGCCGAGGAGGAAGAAGAAGGCGTAGAGATAGAAGAAGAGGCGGTGGCCGACCTTGCCGCCCCACTGGAGGACCTTGAAGGCGAGGTAGCGGATGAGGCCGGAGGCGTCGATGGAGATGGCGATGTAGGCGAGCGTGATGAAGAAGATCATGATGTCGATGGGCGAGATGTTGTCGGCGCCAATGGTGCCGTCGTGGACTTCCTGGCGGCCGATGGCCAGGATGGCGAGCAGAAAGAGATCCGCTATCAGGGGCGCGGTAACAAAATTCATGGGAAATTTGAGCCGCACCCACGGCTTGACCTTGCCGTTGTTGTGGTCATCATCGTCGTCGTCGACGCCAGGCTGCAAGCGGTCCCGCCGCGGCGGTATGATTCGTACCGCGCTCAGCGCATCCAAGAATACATTCCACAGCCTCCTCGGGATGTAGACAGGGATGTGGAAGGGGAAGAGGACGATGATATCTGCCGGGTAGTGTCAGGCATGGCGTGAGATGAGACCTCGCTGCGTGTGAGACTCACTGGTGAGGATAAAGACGATGAGGGTGACGATGGAGCGCCAGTCCGAGATGTCGTTGGCCATGTCGACGCCGATGTCGCGGGCAGCGGCGCCGTCGTCGCCCAAGAGCCGGTTGACTGCAACGACAATGGCGGGTCGCGATTCGGTTGCGAGCTACCTTAAGTATCACGGTCGTCTCTCACGGAGTCTCGCTCTAGGAGCACCTCAGCACGATGCGGTCTTGGCGGCCGGAGGCGATACCCCGCAGCGCCGAAGGCTCTGATAGGACGCTGCGAGCACGTTGCCCACGAACGAGATGCTTGCCGTACCAAGAAAATAGACAACTTTGACCTGACTCTTGGCTCCGTGAGTGACGAGGCATCGGGCGCGATAGCCGTTTATGTAGCGCATGCGAAGGTTTGCTCAGAGGTTTGCTCAGACGGGTCTGGGCGATGGCAGGAGGCTTGACGAAGGGCGAGACATGGCGAGTGGCAGGCTGATCGTGTGTCTGAGCTGTTCACCCATTCCGCAGCCCGCTGGAGGAATGGCCAGCGACGGAAAGGGCCCGGCGTTGACGTGAATGGCTTCAGCAGCACGCGCCCGGTCTCGTGACGACGATGGTGATGCCCGATGAAACTTGGTTGTTCTGGGTAGGTACGAGTGGGTTGGTTCCGCGCCGCCACCGCCCGTAATATTTTAGCTCACTCGAGAAGCTGCGGCCCTCCTACCCGGCCTGCCGGTGCCGTTGCGCCCCCGGTGGGGAAAGAGGGAGAGGCGTCACTGCAGCAGGGCGCATCGCAAACATCGCTGCCTGGCGCCTGCGGTACCCCGGACGAACGACTCTCCACTGTTCGCAGTGCCTTTATTCGCTGTGCGTGCCACTTGGCGGGCGATCGCTCACATGCAGCAGTTACACAGCGAGAGCGCGCTCAGGCCCGACAGCCTTGCTCTCAATACGGCACGGCGTGGCCGCACGACATGACCGCGGCACACGCTCGCATCTCGCCTAGCCACCCCATGCGCGTCGTCGGCTCCCATAATACATACAGGGCCGTTCCTGATTCAAGACGCTCTTGAATCCTCAGTAATTACCATGTCCCGTACGGACGGCGTCCCAATCCGACCACGGCCCTGATGATCGCTGCTCCGTCTGTAGAGGACGCAGAGCGCCAGCCATGCCAGCGCTGTCGCCGTCAGCCCTGGAGACGAGTGCTTCCGCTGTACTCAACGCCCTCAGCGCCCGCAACGTCAGCGCAACAAACAGCAGCACCGCCGCAGGCGAGGCCTTGCAGGTCATCTGCGCCTGGCCCGTATCCGGCCAGTACGGGCCTGGATCGAGGATCTTGTAAGTTGAAGGTTTGGCGGCGTCGACGCCGCGCTCCGCCGCCCGCTCCACCGCCACCACGTGGGCGCGCGCGAAGTCGAACGCACGTCGACGAGACACAGCCCGAGGGCTTGGCCAGCGACCATTGCCAAACGTGCTGCTGATACCGCCTCTCGTTCGTGCTAGGTACTATGTCCTCATCGCGGCGTGCGTGCTCGCGCGCAAGGCCGCGTGGATACGGAATGCGTGCCTCGCCGCCGCGCTGCTGCTCCCGGCCGTCGCCGCCGTCCACGCCATCGTCCTCGCAGCGCTGCATCGCGACGGTGAGTGCCATCTCGAGACATGCTTGCCGATGCCCGCTCACCGCCTTCTTCGCGCCCAGACGCCGTTGACATGGACGTCTTCGGCGCCTTCCAGCTCTGCGCCATTGGCATCCTCGCCGCGCCCGTGACGGTTAGGTTGTCTCGGACGTATTTCTACACGCCTGGCCGCAACACCATCTTCCTCTGGGCTGGGCTCATTCTCGCCGGTGAGCTACCCCTCGTTCTCCATGTCTCATCTTGTCTCTCTCCACAACCTCGTCGTGTTGCTAAACGACTGTCGGGTTCCTTTCCGGCCCCGCAGGCCTCCTCAGCCTCACGGTCGAGTTCTACCGTATCCAGACCACCGGCTGCACGCAGGACGATACTGGCCGCCCTCTCTCCCTTGATGTATCCAAGTTTTTCTCCGCCAACATAACCTGTGGCCTGAAAAACTGCGTCGACCCAGGGGGCCCCGTCTCGCCCATGCGTGGCGGCTCCGCCAGTAACATCTACGTGATTCCCGCACCAGACCGGCTGACATTTGGCACGGCCACGCTGCTTGCCGCCGCTTGCTGCGTCTACGCCATCCTGTGGCTGGTGAGCATGCTGGATAAGATCCTCGAGATCAACTTTGGGCTGCAGCGGCACTTGGACGAGGGGATTGACGAGCCCATCGAGGGCACCAATGGCGCCACCTTGGGCAAGATGCGGAGCGTCAATGGCATGGTCCGCTTCTTCCTCAGCATCGCCGTCGTTCCCGTCTTTGCCGGCGCTGGTCTTGCCCTGCTCATTGTGGGCGAGAGGAACTTTTTCAGCCCCCAGGTCATCTATCAAAACGAGCCGCTGGCAAGTATCGGTACGTTACCACCTCCAGCAGACGGAACTTACGGTCAACTCACCCATCGATACTTTAGGCCAATGGGCGCCCATACTCGGCACAGGACTCGCTGCGGTGGGGTCTCTGTATCTCCTCCTCGCCTCGGATGTAGAAGCCGTCAAGGGTGAGGGAAACCTCGATAGCGAGCATCACTGCAAGTGTTCGCACCATCACCTTGAGCATCAACCTTCGCCCACCGCAAACCAGTCACCCGGAAGCCAGGGCTCAAACAACAGCGACGGTTCCGCCGTTGATAATTGCAGCGAAGCCGACTATACAGGCTTAGGGCGTGCCGCCACAGTCTCTTCCCATGCTGCCGCCAGTCCAGAGGCCATCCCAACCATGCGGCCGAGCTACACCAACGATCTGGTCCCAGCCATCAGCAGGCACAGATCCGCCCCGGCAAGCAGCCAGGCCGTGAGCGACGGGGGCAGCCGACGCAAGGTGGCCAAGATGTTCATCGCCGTCGGCAACACCCTCGGCGCCGCGGCCCACGATTGGTTCGACGACTCGGACTTCAGGCGCGGACGCGCAGTCGACTTCCCCGAGATCCCTGGCGAACACTACCGCAACCGCGATCTGGCCCACATCAGGGAGCTGTACAACCCGCACCGCGACGCAGACGGCAACGCTACGCCGCTGCCGCGGTCGAGGCCGGCAAGCTTCGTCGACAGCGTGGCGCCTGGGAACCAAGGAGCAGAAACATCGCCGTCTCCGTCACCGCTACCGGAATCTGCCGCGGCAGCCAGGCAACGCGCTAGTACGATGCCGACCGGGAGAACATCGTTCGAGCTCCAGGCTGTTAATCCTAACCGAGGCCGACGGCGAGCGCGGCGGGATACCCTCGAGGTCCCGTCATCGACGCACCCTCACCCCATGCGAAGCGTACAAACTCCACCCGATCCTCACCCAGCCGTCATAGGCCCCGGACAGGCATCAGTACCAGAAGCCGATAGCGCCTCCGACACAGATCCCTCGCTTCCTGTACCAAAGCCGGCTTTGAGGCCCGTAGTCATCTCGTCATCTTCGGAACCTGTACCACCACCGCCCCGTCACCCGCCTCCGACATGAGGGGAATACGCCTCTCGACTCCGAGGCTGCTGGACAGGAAAACCTTGCCGTCGGCATATTTTGCGTACGATTCTGAGCGTACGACTCTAAGAGTTGCGATATCACGGCCTGGACCCGATCGTCAAGAGACGTCTACCTTGTTACCCTCGATGGCCAACGCTCTTAGATCGCGTTTGATACCCCTTAGATTGGCAGTGAACCTTTCTGTCGCCAAAGGAAACGCATCCCCCACCTGCCGGATTTATTGAACGATCTTACGAATGCATCGCCCTAGCGCTAGACATCTGAGACTTTGCTCTTTGTATTGTAGTATATTAGTTTGGTTTAAAAAGCCCGCAGTGCGTGCTTGTCTGCAATCGCTGGCATTTCCGTCGCTTGGACGCTGTATAATTGAATGTGGTTATATACTTCACACCCTTACTCTATCCTCTCCACATTTCCTTCTACATTAAAATATGGTTGAGTATTCATTCGGATCTTAAGTACATCCCCCATGATGAGATTGGACATAGGGTGATTAGGCTGTTCACGGCTGGAGCTCCGCGTAGGACTCGCTGCACGGTCTACTGAAGACACATCGGGTGACTGTCAAGAAGTAGCGTCATACAGCCATACGAGGTTCATTTTGACTGTTATCGTAAAACTTTCGGTCGTTATGAGATGGAGGGTTTATTGTCCAATCTTCAGTAGGTGAAGAGTTGAATGAATGTAGAACGTGGGATACCGCTGTATTGTATGAAGGACTAAACAGCCATTTCTCGGGCCCCTTTCAGGCGCTGTTGAGTTGACCCATGAATCACACTCGTTTGTCATTTTACATTATTTCTTTATTTAGTATTCACCTTCCCCTCCTCGCTCGTCCACGGCACGGGCACACGCTGCCCAAGGCGCCTGAGGGCAGGCCACAAATGATTTGCACCGCGTTCTCCTGCAACGGGCGCTGAATTGGGGCGACCCACCACTGTGCATGAACTACGCTCAGCAGGGTTCACTTGAGGGTCGTATGAGAAGATCTTCGTAGCGAGTACCCGTAGTCCTGACCCGAAATCTGTGTCGATCGCCCTTCATACATCTATCTATACTCCTTGCCATTTTAGCCACATTTTAGGCATGGGTCTTTCATGTGCGCGCGCAGCAATACGCGAGCACAGCTGCCTTACATTCACCGCCCTTACCTTACCTGAGATCAGAGAGCACAACACGCGCATTGAAGATGGCCAGGCCCGATCGCTTCAGGTCGCGCTGCCAGCTGCCAGCGGCCGAGAGAGACACTACGTCCCCTTTGCACTATGAGGCCTCCACGTTGATTACACGTTATTTCCCCATGTTCTTTCATGTAGTAATCGGGCCTGCCGGCCGACCATACTGATGGCCACCGGGGGAGACCGCTTCTGCGGCCACATGCCGCAGCAGTCTCAGGAGGAGCCTGCAAACCCCCTTCGAGTGTCAAAGACTCGATCTGAGCGGAAAGGCAGTGAAGTTGGTTGGTTGCTTGTTAAGAATGCCTCAGCCCGTTGTGCACCACTGGGAAGCCTCGGTGTCAGCCCGCGGCGGCGAAGTTGGCTGTGGCCTGGACCAGCTTGCGTGTCACAAGCGCCTATTTCCTCACAGGAAACTCGCCCGCTGCAGAATATACTTAAACCTTAGCAACCATTCGTCGACGTCCAGGACGCTTTTGGTAAAACTCAGCATCGAGAACTGTCCCAAACTCGGATCCTGCTGACTCTTCGTCCTGCACTGCCAGGTCATCAAATCAACCATGTCCACACCTATACCAATATTTGACGCAGACCTAGCGCCTTTGTCACGTCAAATCAACGTACCAGATATCGGAAAGACAGTCGGTAAGATCGGCGAGGTCATCGCTTCGCCGGCCGTGGCGCTTGGAAACCACTGCGTTGGTGAGGTTCTCGGCCATCGGGTAAAATGGCACGAGGGTTGTGCTGCTAGGGATAAGGCCAAGTTATTCCGTGCCGTCGAGAAGTTGAGCCCCTGTCCGGCGAACTGAAGCAGGTGTATCAAAGTATCCGGGCGCTGAACGAAACCCGAGCAGTCTCCGTCAAGCAACAGGCGGCTGCTTGGGACGAATTCGTCAAGATACAGAATGGGAATTCCACCGCCATCAGACAAAACATCGAGGGGATGGGCAAGAATGTGTCATCAACAGCCAAGAACGTATCTTCCGCAGCCATGTCCGTCGAGAAGGGCGCTCAGCAGGTCGCCACCGACGTCCATGGCGTGCGTCTGATGTCGGAAGCCATGACGGGCAGCTTAGCTACGATTGCCATCGTCATGGAACGTCTCCTCCATGAAGTGCAGCAGATCAACCACAACCTATCCGGGATCAAGGATGAGCTCGCGAAGCAGAACAGCCTGGTCTCGACAGGAGCCTCTGGCCCGGATGGCTTCGCCAGCTTCGTCTACAAATTCGTCGAAATGCACGCTGGACAGGAAAAGTACAAGGACGACATGTTCTTCGTTTGGTACCCCGACACCTCCTGGCACCCTGCATTCTACCGGCTCGTCAGCACGGATCCGCTCCCAGAATCATTTCGCGGAGAATCTGATGATCTCGATCGACTCTGTATCGGCATGAAGGCAATACGGCAGGCGATGAGAGAAAACGGGCAAGATACCACCGAAGTCGCCTTCCACGTCATTATTCCCTCCTGGTATCCTATCTCGATGACAGAGCCTCTTCACTTTCCCGACGAGCTCCTCCCGCTGCGCATCGTTGGGCCGAAGCACGGCGGCGGGAGACCTCTTGTCTCCTTCGACCTGCCTCATGCCCAGGACAGTCTGCTGCTGGAAGGAATCGACAATACCTTTGAACCAAAGTCTCTGGAACACGAAACGGCGCAAAATGTGGGCATCGTGGCCGGGATGACAACTTTCGATGTGGCGGGGAGTGGAGGAGCCGCTCTTGGGATTGGTGTTGCAACTCTTCTGGGTGTCGCAGCTTCACCTATCTCCCTTCTCGTTATCGCGCCCTTTTTGTATGGTTCATCTTTAGCTGGGCGGATGGGGGCTGGACAGCTGAGCGAGACCGTGACGAACGCCCTCTCGACCGGACCAGCGAGGATACTGGGTTCAAATCAGAGGATGCAATCGCAGATAACTGACGAGTAAGGTTGCGGCAGAGCAATGCTTCACATTCCAGCTAACTGATTTCATTTTGCTTTTTGCTATGTACCTATGATACTTGTCGTTGGACCCGAGCCTGGATGTGGTAGTTGTGTAAATTCCCATACCCCCAATATGGTTGCGGCCCATTCGAGGTTCTCATCGCTGACGATACAACGCACAAGGGGCCAGGGAAATATAATGATCTTGCCGAGCCAGGGCGCGTGCGCTCGGAGCGGCAGGGCTGCTCAAGGAGTCCATGCCTCAAGCACTCATCGTCGTCGGGTCTGCCCGCGACTCGGTTGGGCCACCTCCTGCTGATGGTGCAGGAGGTGGGACGCAGGAGCAGTTGCTACGACACCCTTTTCACCGCTTACTGAGCGGCCTCTCCCAGACACAGCCGCGCGGTTCGGCTCCTACGGGCATGGAGGGCGGCCCGGCCTCTCTAACCTTGGAACGTACCAACCTAGCTGTGGATGAAGTGACTGCAAGCCGCCGCGGGAGATTGGATGGTCCTGGACTGCAGCGTTGCCATGCGCAGGGCTTGAGCTGGCAGGATTCCCAAGAGGCATTGCGAGTTGATCAACTCCAAGAAACCGCATACGAGCAAGTTGGCAGAGTAACCAGAAAGTGAGAAGCGAGCGTATACTCTTTTGCACAGAGCGGTCATGCACACACCATGAGCGCATTCACTGCATTATCTCTGACGCCGATCGTGTTATGTCGCGCTGAGATGGCGGGCTGGTTGCGCCTTATGCAGGCAATCCGAGCCTTGTGGTGACGTGCATATTCGCGAATGAGATCTCACTCGGCGCGTACACAAACACATGACTGGCTGGACGAAACAAAGGGGAGCGGCGATCTATCTATAGCAATGACCATTTTACGTACGTAGACTTTTATTAGCCGCTCGACCGTTCCAACGGCGCTCGTGGAGCTTCTAGTGTACAAGGGTACGGTTGAAGTGGCGTGATGCTCAAAGGACCCTTTAGCTGTCTTCGCACCGTAACTTCCCAGGAATTCAGCTCGCAGGTATGATCATAGAGGTATCGCTGACAGGCAAAGTCGCCCAGACTCGTGTACAAGGCTGGGCTTCCTTCATGGCCCAATTCGGTGTGCATGCAAGCAGTGACAACTAGATTACATGTAACAGACCAGATGACTGGGGTGAGGGCAGTGCCCAGTTTGTTTCTGTTTGCCTTACGATAATCAACGTCCGTGGCTTGGACGCGATTGCACAGGCAGTGCGGAGAACGGTCGGTCGTTCCAGAGCTCACTATAAGCGAAAGTGTCTTTGAAACGGCATCTCAGCAGTTCCGGGGCCATGCGCAGCCGATGTCATCTTATGTATCCGGCCATCAAAGTATAATTACATGTGTGCGCAATACAGCCCCCTTCCATTGTGCCAACCACGATGCCATTCGCACAACCCACAAACTGTCAACCCATGTGCAGGCCACTTCAATTGCGTGATGTAACAAATTACCTAATGACATAATACCTCCTACTAATCTAACGGATCCCAAACGTCCCCTACGGACTAGCGATCTAACGAACCCCTTAGTAATATTTTACTCCCTTAGGGTAGATCCCAGCTAGTATGCAACCCCTCTGGTTCTTCTACCGTACTGTACTAGACTACATGGAATTAAATTATTATTTTATTCCATGGGTTACGTACTCTGTCAGTAAGCTATCATGATAAAATGGTCGTTCCTTCAGTGGCAAGGGTTCCGCATATTATAGGCCTTCGCTATAAAACTTATTGCAGAATCCGGGTCCCACACGAGTAGAAGGAATGTATGCTAGAACGTTAGGTCGTATAGGTTTATGTCACGATAAATATGCAGGCATCTAGCCATTTCCTTAGTGGAGGCGGCCGCGTCTCCGTCTTAATCGCGTAATACTAGTACCGTGGAAGAACTCCCGCAGGCAGATATAGCCTTGCCTAGGTTTTTGTCGCTAACGAGCTATGGAATCAATATCAGAGGCATAGGACGGGCTGCATCTTCGGCAACTATAAATACACAAGATCGGCACGTTTCATCTACATAGCCTTAATTCCATGGTACAATAAACTTCTTATACTCCAAGTTACCTATCTTTTATTTCTTATCACGAAATATTACTATCATTTTCTATTAAAATGGTAAAGCCAACGTCTATCCTACCTCTTGCTGCAATGGCAGCCGCAACGCCACTGTTTGACACTCGTGCGTGGTGTACCTTAGGGACTGAGAGGGTCTGCTACGATAACGACGTCTCCTTCGCGCAAATCAACCCTATAGACGTCCAAAACGCCGCCAGCCACTTTCGCCATATCAGCAGCCAAAACAGCGGGTTGGCTAAGTTCTTAAACATACCCAAATCTCAGGACTGCCAGTACTCGACGCTACTTATCCCCCCTGGAGGCTCGCTTGCCGTTTATGCCAAACATAACAACCCAAATATCGAGTCATCTATCCTTTATGAGGATATTGCGACCGCCCTTGACGGAGGTGTAAATTCGACAGAATCGGTTAAACAGAAGGCATTGTATGGATGTGGTGCCAACGGCGGCCGGGTTGGTGTAAAGGCGGATCTAACAAACCCTCTGTATAAGACTGACGAGTATAAGAAGTCTGGTGCGGAGCCATATGGTATTATCATTGAGCTCGTCGAAAACCCCGGGAATGTCCCTGCCCCTATGCTTGTAACTTCCCAACCCCAAGCAACCGGGCGATAGCGCTCGTTACTAAAACTTGATATACTAAATCACAATATAAGTCACTTTTAGAATTTCTGATCAATGATGCTATGTACAGAAAATTGTTTTCTATACATTAATATGACCATAACCCTTTGGTAGAGAGTGCTTAACCGTATCTCGTGGCCAACATGACCGCTATACATGTACTTACAGCCGTGCTCACGACACGGCGAAGTGATAGACCAACAAGACCGAATTTTCAGCGAGCGGAGAAGCCCAATTGAGCAAATGCCGACTTAGTTCTAGCTATGGGGCGAGGCTCAGTAACCGGAGAGCTCCTAGAGCCATGGGTGAGCAGCCCCTGAGTAGAGCCTGAGCCGGCATCTAAAAAGGCGGCGATGCGACCAGGGAGCAAAAAGTCGGGATTCGTGAGGGGTAACAGCAAGCTGGGAGCAGTCACTTTTACGGTCATTCTGGCAGTGCCGACTTAGCAAGGTCGCGATGTAGATGACAGCAGATACAGCTCATCGTTTGCTCTCCCGCTTGAAGTGAGAATTGACACTTGAACAAATACATAGCAAGCTAATATCGATACGTCAATTTATAGAGAGCAGTTCAGACCGTTTATAATCCCGCAGTCGCTCACTGCTGCTGAACCGCCGTCGATTACAAGGCCATTCCTCAACCTCGGTCACGACCGCATCAAGAGTGCGCTTCCCTCCCGTTTTCCTTCCAATTATAGACTCACCAATACCTTCCGCCTCATTAGGTCTCTTGATAGCATCTGCTTTCAATAGTCCCAGCTCCACGATCCAAAACGGCTGAACGGGCATGTCATCATCACCCTTGATTGACGCGTTCACAAACAACGTCTGCTTCCCAACCTCTAGTGCGGCTGGATCGCAGGCGCAATGGCTCGTACTGCAGAACTTTTGCGCACCATATCTGCTGATCTTCTCCTCTTTCCGCTTTGTATCCTCCGGGGTGTCGAATTTGCTATGCCGCATGGCACTGAGCTGCTCAATGACGAAAGACTTATCGTTGTCAATATCGGTAAGGTGTGAGGGCTTCTCGGCGAGTTTCTCTCTCCATGCAACCATCTTTGCCCCCCAGCCCTCGTGGATGTGGCCGAAACAATGCATACGCGGCTTCGCCGTGGCGACTGCTGCAAAGAGTTCCGGGCATCCCGCTCGCTCCCGAGAGTTTGTTCGATCCATTATACCTCGTGGGGGCCCATGTGTGACGACAAGATCCGTTCCTTCTTCGATGCTGAATTTATGCCCAACATCAGGGCGGTATTGAAAACCTGAGTCGCCAAGTGATGGAGTGTACGGGCTTGCATAAACAGTCAATTTGGCACCGTTCGGTAACGCAAATCGATGTGTACCTTCGTCTAGGAGATGGATACCATCGCTCTTGGCATCCAATAACAGGCGCCTTGCTTCTTCATATTCTCCATAGACCTTTGCCACAAGCTCGGGTTCTATTTGTGGCCGTGCTTCGTCAATTTTCTTTCTGAAGGTTGGCGTGTCGAGCGTGAAATCATGGTTGCCAGCGATGACGAGCTTCAAAGGCGCTTCGATGGCGCGCAGGAGCTCAAGAGTCGCGCGGAACTCGTGTAGCTTCGACTCTTCGGTCAAATCTCCGCAGTGAATGCACAAATCTGCGGATTTTCTGAGCGTCTGCCCTGCAAGTGTCATGCCATGTGTGTCAGATATGACTAGAATCTTTGTCTTGATGAGCGGGCCAGCCGCAGAGGAGTTCAGGGAGGCCGAGGATATCATATCACAAGGTCTTTCCTTGTTCGGCCTGGCAATCAGGATATCGTCAGTACATGTAGACTGAACAGGGAGAATATCATAGAAGTTTGATTCGACCTTTTGAGATGGAAGTGCGTAGCTGCTCACGTGCCCCAGCTTCTCAATTAATAAATAGACGGCTCAAACTCATTTTAGAATATACAATTACCGAGAAAGGCTTGGGTAAGAAGCTTCGGAGACCAGAGGCAGATTAAGCAGCGGAGTCAAACTCTAAATTATCTCTCGGCTGCTCTGCCCAAAGGTTTGGGAGCCTGCATTTTCGCTATGTCTTGACTAGGCACGTGGACTAACCCAAGCTAACCACAGCGTTTTGTGGTTTACCAGTGTAAGGAAGGTACACTGGTATGCAGCCCATCCATTTCCACCCACGAGCAGCACGAGCAGCAGCCTATCTCCCCCGAGAACGAGACGCCAAAGTCTCGCCAAGGCTAAGGTCGGAACTGGGTGCTGCTTGTTGGTCCGCGGTCGACATCGAAGTGATCATACGCCGGTACCCTTGACTAGTTAGCACAGCCTGATCGAGCACTGACCTGTGTGTAGACACGGCGCTAGCTACGCTCGATCAAAGCCTAACGAACAGACGATGCGCCTTCTTGGGTCCCCGCTGCCCACAGCGATACGTACGTCCAGTCTCCACAAAAGTCTCGAGGATAGCACTAGGAGGCAGGCGACGAGCATGAGCTGTGGCACTGAAAAAAAAGAAAAGAAAGATTTCCTTTTTGCCATTGTAGGGTCCCCAGTGATCCTCCTATAAGTGCTGTACATTCACAACCCTGCGTGCTGGATAGCTTCACTTTTCGACGCGTAATTTGACGACGCTCGCAGACATTAGGGAGACAGCAGCATACCACACTGCGAGAAGTTAAATTGGCCGAACAGCTCTCAACTATGAAATGAATACGCACGCATATGAAGGGTGGTTAAATATTGGTACGATTTTCATATATATACTGAAGTTGGAGACCAGCAATCACATACGGCCATACCTACCAGAATACACGGGATCCCGCACGGCAACTGCCGTAGGCAGTTGCCACATTCAATAGCTGCCTTCGGCAGCCATTGAACTATATAATGTCAAGATCATCTTTATGAGTTTTCTTCTGCAAGCTTAGTTTCTCGTCAATACAGCACAGCAAGTTTCTCTTCGCATCCAGTGCCTTACATCTACATAAGATAGCCGTAAAGGGATTAGTATTGAGAAGGCGTTAGACTAGGAAAGGAGAAGTAGTATAATATTCGAAGCGGATAAGGCTGCGGCTATCCACTTTACCAGGTAGGCAAAAGGTCCGATTCGGTGCCTTTTACTTAAGGGGAAGATAGTCGAGCCCAAAAAGTAGGTCAAGGTCCTCGGAGTGATCATAAACTTCGGTTTCAGATACAGGGAACATATTAAAAGAGCGGGAACTAAGGGATTAGAGGCGCGATAGAGCTAAAACGACTACGAGGCTCAACCCTAGCGACAGCACAGCAGCTATTTACCGCCACCGTGGCTCTAGTAGTAGACTATGCTTCCAACGCCTAGAGGCACCGAAACAAAGCATTCAATTGTATCCAAAAGGTTGGGGTCCAGGCGATCATAGGAGCGTAGGGGGAGTGGAAGGGATCGCCATTAGTAGCTCAATACGAAATGACCTAGTTAGCGTGGGTAGTGCCGTCGTGATCCCCACGCTCACATAGGGAGGCCGAGACTTAGAAGTTCTCGTCTGCTCTTGGTACGAGGGCAGGGCAGAACCTATTCTCTAGAGAACTAGCAGCGGCCGCATACGCACTAAGGTTCTTGCCTATATTTAGCTATCGGAAGATCATCCTCTTGACGAGCAACAAAGCTACGGTGCTAGCCCTCCGGAACCAGCGCTACCAGTTGGGACAGGAGTATATGCGGTGCATCTACGAGGCTACCGAACAATTGCGGGGAGATAGAACATAGTGTCTACTCTCTAGCGTGCCACGAGCTTCGAATACCTATTGAAGTCAGCTAAACAGGAGGCGCGAAAAGCAAGCCGGCGGGACGCCACTCCCGTGGAGCAATTCCTAAAGATACGATCCACCGTCGCTAATACCGCAAAGGCGAAATTACGTCCCGACAGATGCCTCCCCGACAATATCGGAAAACAAATGAGAAGTATACGATAAGTATACCTAGACGGAAGCGAGCATTCTAGCTCAACTCACGACCGGCATATCGAGGCTTAACAAATCTCTATTCCGAAATAAGGGGGTGCCCTTGGGTCAATACGCATACGGACAAGTAGTAGAGACATACTACATCCTCCTCAAATAGGCACAATAGACGATATGACGCACCGAGATCCTTTAATACATCGATACGCGAAGAGACCACATATCCTTTTACCTTAGGGGAATGATAGCATTAGATAAATCGGACAAGAATTAGATGTAAAAGCAGTTCGGGCAACGATATGATTCGCAAAGGCCATAGGCAGACTAGGCAATACGTGATCCTAGAACAGGGCCCCACGAGGCACCCACCGCATGCCACAAACAAGCGCCACTTTAGTCGCCGTAGATAAGACTCTGGACACTTGTAGAACCGCCTTCAAGCCTGCCTGCTAATACAATTGAACCCACGAGATCCCAGCTAGGACATAGAAATCGAAAAGGCAGCGACGGAAGGAAGGACCGCATGGACTTTTGAGACCTTAGACATCCCAAAGGAAGAGACTATGTATAACGCAGATAATGCCTTATCGACCCGCTGGCAACCAGGGATAATGACTCTGTCTCTCTCTCTCTCTCTGTGTGTGTGTGTGTGTGGTAGAACCTCATACGAGTTGAATTGTTACAGTAGTAAAAGATGTAGACCCGTTTCGCGAAGCAGAACTAGAGAGTCCACCCTCATTCAGCCTCAATGTCTGCATCGTCGGTGACCACCTGAATGCCCGTCTTCTTCGATTGATCCACGCCCCCAACCTTTGCTGTGGGCTCGTCAGCTGTAGGAGCAGGAATAACTCCCTCGGCGCCGGAAGGAGGAACACCACCATCAACCTCGGGAGGAACAGTTGGCTCAGCCCTCGGAGGAGGAGCAGCTGGCTTAGCCCTCGGAGGAGGAGCAGCTGGTATGGTACCTCCTACTCGATTAGCCCGTGCCTTAGAAGCTTTTGCCCGGATAATTGCTTTTTGGGCAACTTCTTTTGCCTCGGCTGCTTTTCTCCGTGCTTGACGAGTCACTGTTCCAGGTAATGGGCGAGTCGCCTCTTTGGCTGCTTCGTGAACAGCGGCTTCTTCATTCGCAGCCATCGTAACCCAAGATTGCGCGGCGTCCGCTAGGTGAAGAGCGGTCGCACCGTTGGCTGTTTTGGCTTTTTCTGCGAGTTTCTCCGCCTTTTGTGACGCACTTTCAACAGCCTCTGCCTTCTTCTGAGCTTTAATGGCCGCTTTTTCGCGATGAGTTAACTCCTCGTAGGCGCTTTTCGCAGCCTCATGCCCAAGACCTGTTTCAATTCTAGTCATCGCAATCTCAGCTTGCTTCAGCAACTGCGACAGCCCTATCGCAAGATCTTAGTAAAGGGACTATTGAATTTAAAGGCCTCAACACACCTTGATCCCAATCACCTGCACTAGGCTGTGGGAGATGGTTGTTACTGCTTAAAATTTTGACCTGAGATTTTCGTACGATCATTGTCAGACATCTTCAATTATAGAGGAGGGGTCCGTCCGGTGTAATCATATGCTTTCGGCAAAATTGGAACGCCTACTCTTTGTTGGGTGAGCTCAGAAGCTGTAACTTCCAGCTTGTTTACATGATCCTTGAGCTCTTCACATCGTGCGCCAGCAAACCAAAGGGGTATGCGATCTTTGGCAATGATCATTTGAATTGGGTTGTACCAGCCTTTACGAGCAGCTGGCTCAGTGAAATCTTCATCGGCAAGCCACTCGACAAGAGTAACGTACTGCCTCAGGAGTTTTCGGGCGTTAAAGTCAGTTCCTGGTGTACTTATAGTGGTTTTAATCAGTACGCTGTGATCGGTTGTAAGATTGATAACTCGACGAAGTAGGCTTCTAGTAGTAGCCCTATCCCACTTGTTTCTTTTTATACCATCATGTATAGGCCTAATTGCTGTCGCAATATTTGACACAGTCGTAGCCGTGGCGTCTGCCTGAGCCATGTCGACCTGAGAAGTATAACAGTAGAGCAGGTGAATTCAGAATGAGAAGTTTCGGTGAACTAGCTGCTAGACGATGAATGTAGTTTCAGAATTACTGCACTCTCATGAAACGCTGCGCGAAAAATCATATACCAAGCTCAACAAGCTTGGAGTGAATCTTATATGAGTGCCACCTGGCTGTATATACCCACTTGTCATAGTTATGTCCTCGATCTGAGTTTGGTAGAAGTGGGCCGAGGCCACCATGCATGAAATGCTGGCCACCTAGGCAGGCGTTATGCTTTACATCTAAAAGACTACAGTGTCGTTCTACGTATAATTGGTTGAATAGCTAACTCCAGATCTCAGCTGCGTTCTAGTGAAAATGTCAGCGCAGTACTTGAGTTAAGATTATCAGCCTTTCCATGCATTCTTTTTTGGATTAGGGAGGACAGGTTTTTCAGCCTTTTGGCGCTTGCCATGGCCTCAACTTGCGATCTTTGGAGGACGAGGCAAACATAACGACATGCTAGGCTGGTTTTAGATCCCGTAGCTACGGTACAAACGGTTATGGTATGCTAGCCAAACTCTAGCCATGTTTACACCCTCTCATAGATTAAGTTCACGCTATCGGGCCAGGTCGAAATTGCAACGGAATATGGAATGCAATTAGGTCGCAGGTTCAGGGCAAAGTGAAGGCATTGTACCTTGTCGGCTCAACAGCTGACAACGAGCAGCATGGCCCGGTACTAAACAAGGCTGTATATTGGCAGTCAATTCTTCGCAACCAGAACAACTGGGCGCATTGGTTCTGACATGGGTGTCACGCGTACGTCATGATGAGTCACAATGACAGTTCCGAACCACACCGGAAGTCACTACGTGAGGTCCATCATCAGACGCATATTTTGTAAATTTAGCTTCACCGCTTAGATCAGAGACCGAGGGGCTAACGCTCTATCGCTTCGTCCCTTGCTCCCCTCCTGCTGGGGACTCGTTCGTGTTGGAAAAATCCCCACGACCATCAAAATTACATGTAGGACTGCCGAGAATGGCACCTGGGCGAGGCGGGGGTGGAGGCCGAGGATGGGGCCTAGAGGGGAAGATAGGACCGCTCTGAGTCCGGGGACGAGGCCCGGCAACAGGCTTAGCGGGGAGGACAGGACTTGTGCGAGTCAGAAGAAAATACCTCATTGTCGAAAACGGGACCTGGCCTCCCATGGCCTCCTCTTGTCGAGGGCCGTATTGTTGCAGGAAGATTATTTGGCACCGTCTTGCTTGTTAGTCCGGCTCTCCGCTCGGACCGAAGGGGTTTCGCTGAGTCTTGACGCCTTTCGCGCCCTTGCTTGGTTCTGTTGGCATGAATTGGCTTTGTCGAGATCGGGTTCTTCGCGCCAAGGTTTGATGTTGATTTGCCGATTTGTCCGGTCCTTTCGTTCGGTGAAGTCCTCTTTGCTTTTGCACTGCGCCCCAGCGTAGCCTGCCCAGGTTCGCTGTTTCGAGCATGTACGCTCGAACGCAAGAAGTACGTCTTTTCGGGATGCTTGTCTTGCGTAGTCTTATGGTCCTTCATTTTGCTGAGTCGTTGTGCCAAAGTTCTCTCCTTTCGTATGTGCTGATCTTCACAAAGGCATGAATTTCCGTGACGACTTTCGCTGAGCCGAGTTGGTTTGAGACTAGACCGCTTCTGCTATTTCCCGGAGCGGTTTCAATTTATATGTGAACCTTCCACTGTTTTACTGCAGAGGGAACAGAACTTAGTGTACTGCCAAATTGGTGGCGTGTCTTGCAACAAATCTCTGAACGCGTAAATTTTGTGCTCCAGCTACATGAGTAGCGTAGATACTGGGTTTCGCCAATTAAAGACCTAGCCCACTGTTCGAATCTTAATGATGAGACGGCTATAATCTGTGGCTAAGAAGTAAGAATGTGTGACGTATACGTGCGATTGAACCCGGTAACATTTTGGCGCTAAAATTGTGCCGGAGCTACATCAGAGTGTGCCCAGCTGACTGGACTTTACCTTTGAGCTGGGGCAAAAGTTAATCCAGTTGTGGTACCGCATACCCAGGTCGGCAGCAAGGAAGCCTACATCGATATGACTGGCGTGGAACAGAAGATGCCCACCCAGAAACGTTGGTGGCCACATCTTTAGCGCCACGAGCCTTTCCAGCCGCAACCTTGGATAAGGACATTTGGACTTTTGACATCAGCTGTCAGTCATCGCCGATTACTAGCAGAGTTTCGGTTGGGTCATTCGAGAATGTGACGTTCTGTCATCGATACCTTGATTTCTTGGGTCGGTCCAAGGATCTTAGTCAATTCAATTACAGCTAGATATTTACACCGCAGCCTGCGCACCCACGATGAGTTTCCATGTTTATTCATCGTAACGAGCGTGTTATGCAAAGGACCATCTGAACTATCGACCACTCCTGACCTCAAAGATGACAGATTCGGAGTCTGCAATGCCTACATCTGATCAAGATCTTGACGCAGACAATATCCAACACGGGGCATTTATGAGGAAAGTACAACAACACCTATCAAGCTCTTATCTGGTCAAATATGCTGGCCGTCAATGGCCCAGCTGGCTCCAAGATCCACACTGGATAGCTTTCCTAAGACAAGCACGTGTTGAATCGAGTATGACAAAGAATCGGGTCTCTGCACAGAAATTTTATATTTATGATTAGCAGATGCCGACTTTCCGCAGGGGCGGGCTTCCTTAGCCTTCTGCCTTCACTCAGATCCAGCAGTTGGCATTTTTCGTCGGTTCGATTGGCTCAGCACTTATTGCCTATTCGATACCGAAATCCAACTTGCAGAGCTTGAAGAACAGCTCAAACGCTCAATCAGACCGGCTACAGGTGGCCCAGATCACAACTCTGAGAGCAACCCTGTCGGCAATAACGACAAGTTACATGAGATTATTAAGAACACGCTTGTGCAATATTCAGAATTGGCAAAAGTTAAATATGACTTACTTAAGTATAATAACCCACAGACAGAGTCGTATCTTTCTCTTCTCAACTTATTTTATGATGAACGACCGGATCTCGAAGGTGTGGATTCATCCTGGTTGTTTAAGGAGGACGACCTGATGGTTCTGGATCCAAGACCCCAGGAGACTCTCCTAGCCGGAGCGCTACGTATCATTCTGACAGTTCTCCCGCTTTGGCTTTTCAGACTCTGCTTGGTCAGTATGGCACGAATTACTTGGGTGACCAAATAGCTAATGAGATATGGCAGATGACAAACTCAGTCGATAGAGCCAAAATGCCCGATGTCAAGTTTATAAGCTACAGCCGCCTGATGACATTGACAGCAGGGATAACATGTTGTTTAGCACTTATTTTCATCCTTGCGCCCGTGGGCGTCCTCTACCTGCACACTGGGTGGTCCAAATTGCACAAGTTCTGGAGCATTGTGGGTTGGTCCATCGGCTTTTTCATCTACATGTGGACTTGCACCCACGCCAGAAAACACGAGGCTCTAGCGGCGGGCGCGAGGTATGTACATTGTCATATTTAACCGCTGAGATGTCTATTGTTTACCGACGCTTCTACAGCTACTGTGCTCTGCTAGTGGTATTCCTAGGATTGACTACACCCAGTCAAGGCAATGGACATTGAAAACTTGTGAGCCGGGCTGTCAGCCTTTGGTATTCGACCTTTCTGCCAACAGTTGGTACGGCAACCGTAGTTGCTTCTGGCATGGTGCCCGTGGCACGTAACGGGGCGACGGGTAGATTTAGCATACCTAATCTGGCGAGGCAATGTTATCGTTCTTACGACCTATGTCAACCAGTTGCCGGCATCCAGTAGTATCGCGTAACAGGGAACACCGAGGTTTCTGCTTGTTTGAGTTATAGGGCTTTGAAGTTAGGAGACGAATCTTGACTCTCGGAAACGTTAGATCATGGGAAAGAGACAAGGATACGGTCAAAGCCAACTCTTGAGGATGATAGGCCAAGAATCCAGGAGACAGTGCCCTAGCTAAATATCCAGGCAAGAATGTCGCCTGCATAAAAGTCGGGTTAAATTGTCTTGGTCCCCGGACGTTGACGGCCGATCGCCTTGTCCAGCAACCCTGCCCCTTTGACATTGTCCTCGACTTTGATACGGCATATATTCGAAAGAACCCATCTCAGAGTAGACGGCCTGCGGCTTTGACACTGGATTCCCGCTGTGCCTCTTGCAGTGCCCAGTATCACTTCTCCTGCAGCACTAAAGCTGCCTCTCTCGGCGCCCGCCGAGATCAAACGCATTGCGACCAGAAAGACTGTTTACGAGAGCCATGGGCTAGCTCTAGGTTTTGCAAAAGTCATTTCTGGAATCGAACAGTTGCCTGAACCGGTTCCAGCTGCACGCTCATGGATCAAGTCGAGGGGGCTTTAGCTCAAGCGTCCACAGCCGATTGGAAATGTGATCAGTCATTCCAACGGGTTATGGCAGTACATGACCAGATCAAGGGCAGGCTTCTGCCCAAATCCAGATTGATTTGCCTAAATCTGGAGTTAAAGTCATCACTCTGAAGCTACTAGAGGTTAGGGCTTGCGAGTACACCTCGGGGGAGCCCCTCATCAACACCTGAGTATCACACAATATATCCCAGGAGGATACGCACGCAACTCAAATTGACAACAGCAAGTATGATCCTCTTGATCAGAAGATGGATTTCCTAGGATACAAAGCGACTTTTTGGGCCAACCTCCAGCAGCAAGAATAGTGTGTCGGACGCCCATTCTCTTGCAACCTAGCTAGTAGCCTGCGGGGTGTCGCCAGATACGATTGTGCTTACTTGGCACGTTGGACGCACTGATCTACGTATTTTGAGGGACTTCCTCGGGGAGGCTGGCTATGTTGATCTACTGCTATGGGACGACAACTGCATCCCTATGATCCGTCGATTTAGGGAGAACCTACTAAAACTGGACGACGGACCGTTCTGCTGTTGCAAGCTGGAGGTCCTTTTCCCTCTGCTTTTCCCTGGCCATGAGCTCTAAAGGCTCAACTATTACGCTCTCGTCGATGCTCAACAGCTACGCTTACGTGTAAACTTCATAGAAGAGAGATGCAGGCCTACTTCGGAGCCTGATGCTCGCCATCTGCTATTTCTAGGACGGCAGCGAGATCTCCGTGAGATATTCCGGGGCACGGGTCGTGTAGGCGGAGAATAAGACGCAGCAGGGACTAATATATCTACGGATTGAGACTAGGAGTTGCGCTTAGGAATATATATATGGCATAACTCAGATACATGTCTTTATTAATCTTTCTATCATAACACTAAAAAGTAGTGACAAAGCAATTGTAGTGAAAAGATCTAAGAAGCATGCTATCCAATGCCTCTAACGCTATCCGGAAAAGAACTCGAGAACTACCTCTACGCTTAATGCGACCAAGTCTAAAATCCTACTATACCAAGAGCCTAGGCTAGTTCGACCTATCTTGAGGAACCAGACGGCTCTACGGCCCTGCCCTTGCCCTTGCTCTCCTCTATTGCTTGCAAATCTATATCGCGGTACCTGAATTATAGAGTTAATAGCGAAGCTCCTTATTCTT
The DNA here is from genome assembly GCA_024341135.1 of Tolypocladium album. NCBI lineage: Eukaryota > Fungi > Ascomycota > Sordariomycetes > Hypocreales > Ophiocordycipitaceae > Tolypocladium > Tolypocladium album. The sequence goes on along the minus strand of JALHCF010000039.1, from coordinate 80,108 downwards.
ATCAAGAAATATACTAGGACTGATAGATTGTTAGCTATAACGTATTCGATAACTTCCTAAGGAATCCTAGATTCCGTTAGTATATCAGACTTATTAGTATCCTATCTAGATATTAGGTAAACTTATAGGTAATCGATACTTATGTTCTTCTTTAGGAGTAGCCGAATGTAACGGTTTGGGTTCCCAAGGGATAAACCGGGTGGTTTATGTTGGCAGAAAGGCCAGGGCGTATGTTATGTTTGGTGATGGATCCGGGGGATCGTAACCAAGGTGTCAAGTGCTTCTAAGAATGAAGTAAATGATCGTGTTGCAAGCTGGCTAAGTATCTATGCTAGAGGGGAGTTTTGGGGGTGCCTATATACTTTCTTTAATTACTTCAATCACCATGAGGTCTACTGGTGATTCCCTCTCAATCACTGCCCGTTCGTTCCCAATCACCGGTGATTGACCTTCAATCACTACTGATTCCGGTACGTATACAAGTGACAGGCCGGAGACCGAGGAGATCGGAGACGCACCTATATTCTTCGCATGGTCAAGTGCTATTGGAAACATGCGTAGATGTAGAAGCATTACGGGGGAGAAGGAACCGCAGGCAACAAGGATGAGCGGAACCTTGCCGGGGGCGTAGGTCTGCTTGAGCCGGTAGGTCGGGAAGACGTAGCCCTCGGGGGTCATGCGACGGACAAAGTCGAAGTCGGAGCCATCGGTAGCGACAGCCATTGTGATTGGAGGAAGACGTGAGGAGAAGGAGTAGTTGTTCTTGGGAAAAGAGTATGTCCGTTTTGTTGCGCTGCTTCTCTCGGGTCGTGCACGGTGATTCGGGGTGTCTGCCGGGCTCGGCACGGCAACGGGGGCCGCCGATGGAGAGAGAGAATAGATGGCAGGGGGAGGAAGACGAGGGCGACAGGCGCAGACCAGGGGGCGAGACCCCAGGACTGCGTCGAGGAAGGTGCGATCAAAGCGTCGTGGTTGTCGTCGGTGGATGTTGAACTAGGTGCTGCGGATGGTGGTGTTGATGTTTGTGAAGGAGATTGATGGGGCCTATGGCGTTAAAAGGCTGGTTGGGCGATGGAGGAGGAGTCAGCCACGTCGCAGTGGCGGGGCAGTTGATGGTGGTGCCTTCAGTGCTGCCGTTAGCGGGGGACAGGCTGGAAACAGTGGCTCACACGCACTGCAGTGACGGGGCGAGGCGAGGAGGGGCCACGGCGGGAATGCTCGGCTCTGCCACGATAGTCATCCTTCCTTTTGTCAATCTTCGCATCCCATCCGTCTTGTTGATCTTCTTAGGGAGCCTTCGCCGATCGGTCCTGACTCTTCCATACCTTTTCGTTCGTTTTGTTTTCGTTTCTCTCTCTTCTTCTTTGTGGTCTCCTTGTCCTCTATAGCCTGCAACTCTTCTTGAATCCTAAGCTCTTCATCTATTGGTTTAACTTCGGCCACTTCTCCTGGAGTGTCTAACTTAGCCGACTCCTTGGTGATGAAGCCAAAAATCTCTCGAATTCTAAAGCGCCACTTGAGAAGTAACTTGAAATCTTTCCGACCAAGAACTTGAAGATTAGCGCAGCAGTTCCGAATTTCATTAAGCGTCTTACTTAGGCTATCTAACGTAGCTAGGCGTAACGGATGCCTCAATGGTATCCTAAGGTTTGCTGTTGCTTAGGGGAGTAAGTCAGGTCTGACTTGTATAACGAGCAGCGTAACAAGATATCCGTTAGGAAGGTTTGCACTTCCTCAATCAATGATGAATGACTTAGATTGATCACTAAAGATCTGGCTATCTACTCTTGGGTAAAGACCGTAGTATATATATCCATCCAGCTCTTCATTGATCCTTTTTGATCGCTCGGGATCGCACTGCGATCCGCTGCGATCAAGTGTGCCCTGTTCGTGACTGGCCTAGGTCCCACTTATCTTCACGTGCATCACAGCTATCGTCCCGACCTTTCTTCCGTCAGCCGGTGTGACCCTGGCTGTCTCTTCCTGCATAGCGCATCGCTTGCTGCTGCGCCTGGCCTTTTGATCAGGCCTTGTTGGTTTGTAACACTAGGGCGATATTGCCATTTTGAGGCTAGTTAAACGTATGTTTGTTATAGTTGCATAAGATGTCGATCGGGTCTGTGGCCTAGGTGAATTCGCTAGCTGGCATTTCTTTGTACTGTATATAGTCGCTCTTGTTATAACCCTCTCGTTTCCTCTTTAACTTTGGGGTTGTAGACCTTAGCCTTGTTTGGGCGTTATACTGGCTAAATCTGCAAAGACTGATCTTAGGTTGAGGAATTGTTCTAAATTGACCAAGATCGTGCGATAGCGTAGACCTCAACCTGATCACTGCCGATAGCCCCAGCAAGGGCCAGCGTCCCCACTCCCCAGCTAAGCTAGCTATCTAGCAACTAGATAAGGACGTCGATAGCATAGACATCGCGGGTGTTGCCTCGTCTTCTCGTCCTGATGGTCACTGGTAGACTGTTACTACCGGTCCGGCGGATATATACTATATTACCTCGAGGTACCAGCACATACGGCCATACCTACTAGAATACACGGGATCCCGTCCGCTCTCCCATAGTTAAACTAGTAAGGGGCAGATTAGTAGTTGGGTCGGTGACGACCAGCGAATACCGGCTGCTGTATGTTTTTTTTTTTAATTTTTGGTCGATTTTTTGACCTTATCTTCTTTCATTTTGAGTGAGAATCGTTACGGTGTTGAGCACACATCGCAAGGCAGGGGAGGGTGGCCGCCTGATATGCGACCGTCTGCGTGCATGCGCCGTTGGGTGCCGGCGGCCCTGTGATTGGCAGCCGGCAGCGCCCGCAAGATAGCGCTTAGCAGTAGTCTAGCTGCCGTTGCCGCTGGGTGCTGCCGTCTGGGGGCTGGAAATAACGCTGCTACTCCCACTCCGTACTCCGTACATGACGGTTCGATAGATTTCGCGTCGCGGTTGCCTGTGTGAGCTGGAGTGACATGGGAATTGACGTTTGAGGTCACTCTGGGTCGGGAGCCATGCAGCCCTTAGAGATTTCTTTTCCGCGTATTAGCCTTGTCTAGACGGTAAGTACCCTGTAGAAGATACAGGTAGAGTGTATTTCTGCTTTCAATCGCTGATTTGTTTTCCTTTCTATGCAGTCGATGCTTACTTCGAATTATTGCGTGGTGGTTACAGACACGCATTACCGGCCGCCATTATAGCTTTGACGTTGCCTTCCAGATGCAACCTTCTTAGTAGGCCCTGACGAAACCCGAGCGCGTGTCCGCAACGCGCCTTAATTCGCACAAGCAGGCATTATACTAGTCAAGCGGCCAGATAACACATGGTGAGGTGTAGAAGCTATGAGATACGAATGTCCTGGTGGTAGTCTAGGGCATTGGCACACGTATTCACAGATGTATTCATCATATTATATGACTAAATTCGCAAGAGCAAGCAATACATTAGTAGTGTCGCCATAAAACACGTAGTATGGTATGGAATAGGCTATTTTTCTTACCAGCAGGTCCCAACAAAACCTTTCGGCAGAGAGAAATTCGCTCTCACTGCGGTGGCTCATGGTGCCGGCGCAGTTCTCCGCAGACACAGTAATGAAGTGATCTGACTAAATTCGCATAAGAGGACAATCCATTTGCTTACACATAGTGCGGTATGGAACGTGCTATTTTGCTTACCTCCAGCCTGGAACAAGCCCATTCAGGTGTCCTAAACAGGATCGCAGTTGCCAATCCCACAATGAGGGTGTACGTATAACACAGCGTCATGACGTACATAATGAGCTTGAGCGTGACTATTGAAACAGTCGGGCGTTATGTAAGACCGATTCCGGCAAGTAGGGTTAATGAGCTTCAGAGCGCAGATCTGTAGTATTGCCTCGAGGGGTAACAAATGCAATCAAGGCCTATACACTGATGCGGGAAGACGGGTCTACTTAAATAGTTACTTTTACTTTCCAAGTGAATCATTGCGTTTGCAAGTTTGAACTTAAATGATGACCGTCGGGGCGCCGAGTGAATAGCGTCCCTGCCTAGTGCCTACCTTAACCTCAATTTAAGAATAGACACACAGACTAACCAGTGCCTCTCTCCGTTTAGGAAAGCACGAATAGGATAAGACGCCTCTTCCAAACCGACCAGAATATTCTGCACGGTCAGGCCACCATTATCCGTAGCGAATAGGGCACTGTCCAATTCTGAAGATAGCATCTTTCTCAGGCGGCTTCTCTGTGCAAAACAGCTTAAGTCTAGAAAGCGCTATCGATACAAGTGAAGTTAATTCCGGAGCGGGAACGTATAGCAGGCCGGAGAAAGCGTTTCCAGCTAACCTCGAAGCATAGGGGCGATACTCTTTCGGCGTGTCAGCGCCCCGGCTGGGGTAGGGGCGTATACTGACCAACAGCTAACTGGTAACACCCTCATGTGCATTTGTAGCTATCACGTGCTTTTCTGCCATCAAGTACTTACTGCTCAGCCAGAATTCTTCCCGTTGCAGCATGGAGAGCCCGCCCTTCCGTTCTCATACAACGTTCCTCATATCTCTCTTCTATGCCAGCCGGTACTATCGGGTAGCAGCAGAATCAACTATGTTGAACTGGTGCGACCATGGCTCGATTCACATAGTTGATTTCTCTAACTTTAACGGAGCTAGCGATGGAGATCTTTACTCTCGAGGTTGCAGAGACTCTCCCCACGTCGGGCCCCATCCAATTCATGGTGTGCGTGGACTGACCGCTGCTGCATCACTTTGACAAGTCGCTGCCGGTTGTTTAATCGACCAAGGTTTGATGTAATCCCCGCTTTGCAAAACAAACACAAGGGAATCATCACTCCCACAAAGAATCAAAAATTCGATTGCCTAATGAGTGGATATGTCTGTAAAATGTCCGCAAATATGTGAACCCTCGGGAGACAAAACTTTTCTGGACTAACAGTCCGCGAAGCGCATGTAAATAGAACTCATCAACCCTAAACGATCCACGCACTCCCACCATATCTGAATGCGGGTCGTGATTGTCCTGGCGTATTGACCTCATCAGTTGTAGGGACTTTCCCCCACTACTGCTTCCGAACAGCGTTGTTGCTGCACAAGATTTGTCAGTGGTCTGAGCTCGGTCGGACAAACCATATGTAGCCCTTCAGGTGGAGTCCACCTACCATTCTGGAAGTACGATGCTCGTGTCTATTGACCAGAGACACGTTAAAGAGTGATTTCATCATGAGAGTGAAAGGCCTCTGCCTTCTCCGATGGCTCCAGACTATTGACGTAATCAAAGATCTTGAGCCGGCGGAGATACGAGTTGTGAAGATCCACACGCTTCCTCGCCTCTGCCAAGTTGTGACCTGTAATGAGAATCATCATGAAGAACGACTCGACGATACTCGGAGGAATGTTGCACAGGAGCTGCCCCGTGGTGGTCCATTTCATGGCACTCGCACCAACAAGGAGACCGATGACCAGAACAACGCCGAGGATAACGGTGATTTCGTGCGCGCAGACTACACCCATTGCCATTGAAAGTCGATAGGTGAGGGTCCTTTCCTGCACATGCTCGTTTGCCGGATCCGGGATGGAGATGTCTTCGAACAGGGCCTTGTCTGCGAGCTCGGCCTCTTCAAACGCTTGGTCCTCGTAGTCGCTGAACTTGCTCTGGACGTTTCGCAGGACGAATCCGTCATTGAGACCGACCAGGCCCGCGTACGTCCCGATGAGGAGCCACCAGTTGGAGTTGAATCCCATGGCGGGCCCAATGGCCACCCACACGGCGATGACAATGATCAGGATCGCGATTCCCGTGAGAGTACCAACGAGATCGGCGTAGTAGAAGACAGCTCGCTGGATCCTGCTCATCTCGGGGGCGGGAACGACAACTGTCTGGTTCGGAACCTCGTCGCCAGTCATTAGTCGAAGCTTGAGCTCGATGGCAGAGTCGACCTCGAACACGTATTGCAGGCATCGCTTGACGTACAGGTTATGGCGCTCTCGGACGTTGGCCAGGAAGGCGAAAATCAGCACCATCAGAGCCGACGTGGCCGAGTTGATGTACAGCTGCCAGGTGTCGCTCCAGTCGCAGTACTGACCGAAGCCAATCCAGATGAAGATGCACATCCAGTACAAGCCGACGGTGACAATGTGGCCCATGCAGTAGGAGGCGACGTTGGTGATCTTCCCAACCCAGTTCTCTGTCGGGAGCTCAGCCGCGAACTGCGTGTGGCCAACGACCTCGACTTTTGATGAGCTTCCCCGCTGGTACTGTCCACTTCCTAGAAGCTTGCGTAACATCCTGCGGTTGCTGACGTTGCGTGACCTCAAGGTAGCGGAGACTCGCACGCTCGATTCGTACGCGTTGAGTTGCTGGCGCATGAGGAACGAGTCGAAGATGTAGCTGACGATGGCCTGTATGTCGGAGATGAGAACAGCCCAGTCCGTCGTGTCGCCGTAGGAGATGCCCAAGAAGGCCCACGTTAGGAGCCCGGCAACGATGAACAGGAAGACCACCTCGGAACCGGACGCCTTGACAACCCAGTCAAGAGCGCGGTCCAAGGCTCTGTCCTTTTCCTTTTCGACGTAGCCAGTGACGTTTCGATTCTCGACAGCTGCCTCGGTTGTCCCAATGTTGTTTTTCTCTTCCTCCCCCTGCGAGGCACGGTCTACGTGCTGCGTGGGTGCCACCCCTTCAATAGGCCCCTTAGCCCCCGGCGACGCAATGATCTCTCGAATCGGCTTCATTTTGGTAGAATTGGAATGCGTCAATCTTGGAATGTCTTCAGTGGCATGTCAGTTTCCTGCTCGCACAGCTGACTCTACACAACGGAGCCTATTTCTTCATGGTCTTCCGCTTACTGTGAACTGTCTCGAGATTGTCTTCAAGTTGAAGTAATAAATTCCTCCACTCGATGACCGTCTAATGGTCAATGGAATACCACCATAGACGTCTTATGGTGGCCAAACCTCTCCCGCAGGCGGAGAGACGAACGTGTTGAAACGGACCGCCAGTGTTACGGATACACTTGCAGCGGGGAGGTTGGACGGCGAGCCAGGAACGAACATCAGTAGGCGTTGGTACAAACAAGCGTATAAATGAGTCTGAATTTCGAATGCACGATACGGTTGCATCCCGTCGAGGCAAGGAACCAACTGGCGGAGGTTGGCTTATATGCAGCTTGGGGTGCACGGGGAGGAGTCACATGCCACAGACGTTTTCGACAGAGGGACCAGGCGGTAAACGCGATATCCGCACTGCGGTTGGCCAGCAAAAGGAAATAAAGTAAAAAAATGCGTTGTCCATTATACCCACGAAATGGCTCTTCGGCACCGTTGTGTTCCCACAGCTCAACCGGCGCCAGCCAATCCGGCGACGGTGCGCTCGTCGAGCCGTCGACGGGCGCAGGCTCAGCCACACTGAAAAGTTCCCGGCTAGGTCCAGACCGGAAATCCTTGCCCTCTACCGCGTGGAAGCGAAGCCGAAACAAGGTTCGCGAGCGGCACGGAGATCCGAGCCGCGCGATTTTTTTCTCTGCTTGACGTCGGGCAGGTACCGACGTCGAGGCAGATGCAGCCATTGCAACCTCAGACGTGATGACATGTAGTATCGCCAGCGACCAGGCATGCATGTCCCGCTTAGTCTTAGTGCATGGGCGGTTCCGTCTTGGCAGCTTGATAGCAGGGGTTGCAAAAGCTTGTACGTACTTCAATCACATCGACCTGGCAAATCTGACGCGGAAGCCCGCTTCTCAATTGAACCGATACACTGCTGGCATCGACCGATTGCAACTTGAAGTGAGAACAACAGAACGCGTTCTGTCTTGCAAGGAATGAAATTTCCGCACAATGAAGGGTACACCGGGTGGGAAGAGGACGATTTGCGGTCTGCAGATGGAAGACGATGCATATATGTGGGTACATGTAAGCCTTTGAAACCGCTGACGATCCCGCTGCGTGACATCAAATGTGCCCACCTACATGTATGCGAGACCAAAGACCCAAGGCCTCCATGTTTTTTTGCGTTTATTTTCATCTTAAAATAAATTGTACGCTCGATATATCCTGTAGCACCGCTTCCTCCCTTCTTATTCGGTGCCTGACTGCAGAAACTTTAACGTTTGATTTTTATCGACGCATCCGCAACCGCAGCCGGATGCGCGCAGCGGGTATGCCAAGCCCATTCATGCACCGTCGATCGTTGCATTCCGGTTGCCAGCGGTCGTTTTCAAATTAAGCTTCCCTCGTGGGCGAATTCGCGATGATATCATTCCGTTTTTCTACGCCGTGCCATGGCTCGCCTGCCCCGCTTCGTTTCGGTGCCAAGGGGAATTGCTCCGCTTCGATGCGATCGTAAACCTGGGTCCGCCTCTCTAACCGGGAACCGCTCCGCTTCGGTGCGGCCGAGAATCGTTGCAAATCGACAACATGGCGGACTTGACACTGCGAGGACGTACGCGGAGCTCGACCAAAGCAAGGACGTTCCAGTCTAGGACGTCAGCCGAGAGACGCAAGCTATTCTACCTTCTCGTTAGCGCCGACATCGGCTCTTGATGGCGAGATTATCTTCGCAATGAGGGAGGCTCTGAGAGGCGTTGGTCCAGTGTTGGGTTTGAAGCACAATAGTGTTGATTCTTCCATATAATCAAGGAATTTGGGGATCGATTCGGCCGTAAGAGACTGGAGTTCAGGCATGTGCTCGCCTCATTTAAACGCATGGAAAATGCGAATGCGGACGAGGACGCTGAATAAAAACACTCGCCTTTAATTGAGCTATTTAATTTGGCGCCTTCGTCGCAATCGCGATATTTGCCGTAGCGCGGCCATAAAACGATGGGACACGGTGCTGGTGATGGCCCGTGATGTCTCTAAGGCAGCATTCTACACCGGATTGAAACACCCTAAATGCATTCAACTTGGTTCCCAGACTACTCGTGATATTTGAGCTATTTAAATTTTTAGCGATAGTAAGTATATTATGTATTTCATTTCTCGTGCTTCTTCTTCTACTTTCCCCCTTTACTAGGAGACTCTGTCCTATAGCTTGTGCTGTTTTTACCACCTTAGGCGCGTTCCTCGATATCGTTTTACCCTTCACGATCCGAAAATGAAGTACAGCGCAGCCTTCTCCTTTTTCGCAACTCTCACCGCCGTCCTTGGCCTCAGGCCGCGAAACCCACGGCCTTGGGACGTCCCCCCCGATCCCAACGATCCTAATTCTCACATTCACCTACCTCCTGACCAGGGTCTTCCGTACATTCCGGATTGGGAACCATACGACCCCGCAGCCGTTCCACCCCAACAGACTCGTACACGGCCCTGGGACTTCCTCCCCGATGCCACAGACCCTGCTTTTCAGAGCCTCCTTTCGTGGGCAGCCCAGCAGCCGCCACTGACAAGGCTACTGCCCCCTATGCCCGCTCCCTCTGACTATATGCCGGGAGTAAATAGTCCTGGTGTCGTGCATCGCTTTGGCGTGAGTAATGATATGAAAACTTAAATATAAAAGAAGACTACTAATCCCGAAATATATATAGACATGTGATCCTGCTACTCAATTGTGTAGCACTACTAAAAAGAGAAAGCACGGGTTTTATATAAACAGAGAGGGAGCAAAAGTTCAAACTTGGAAGTACTTTCCTATGGACTTCAATTGCGAGCCAGAATATATGGTAAGTATATTAGAAATTAAACCCTACCGTTCCTCCTATTAATAGATGTTATAGTGCAATAACTTCAACGATCCTTGTTATTGGGAGAAGACCGACCAGAGGGTTATTTGCTCACCTAGAATTGGGACATGGAAGCGAAAATAATCGAGATAGCGAGGATACGATACCGGACTTATATGTAAAGTTTCTAGAAGATAGGAAAGTGGTTGAGAGTGTTGTGTTGGATTAAACAAGCGTAGAATACGCACGCACTCGTGATATCGCCAAGTCTAGTGAACCCTCTAATGTTACAGTCTCGTAAACCCTCCGCATCTGGAGACGCGAACTTAGGCAATAAGACAATATGGATATCATCGGCATTATGTTCCACAAAACGTGATAACATCAGTTCATGCGATTGGGGCTCGTTTGGCCCGACAGGTCATAGTGGCAAAGGGCGAGGCCACAGGGACGACGCGGGAAACCGTACGCGCGCACCAAGATGAAGCTGCTCGAAGGAGTCGGTCTCTGCTACCCAAATTCTGCAACGTGACGAACCGCAATGGCGGCCTGCGCTCCCTACCTAGTTTTACTATACAAAAGAACCAAACATAACACGCAGAAAAGTGAAGCAAGTTCAGTCAAAGCCCCTTGGTCACGGGCCAAGCTGGCCGGAGCCCAGAGACTCGAGGCGTGCTAGAATGTATGCTCTCCCTTCCAAAACGCCATCGCCGCAAGATGGTCTCAGCGCTTGATCTCCCAATCTTGGGCCCTCTCGGCTTTTCCGCTTTGCTACCTTCCATAGGCCATTCAACACAACGGGCCAGTAAAACTCCCAACCAGGCCCTATCCCGGGCCCAGCTTCTCGGGCTGCTCTTCCGCAAATGCATGCCCCGGACTCTTGAAATCTCCCGCCCAACAAAATCTATGTCATGCAATAGTCTTTATCCAATTCTGTGCCGCTTTGCTAGATGGGCTCTTTTGGCCAACACTTCTGTGAGGGTGCCAGCCAGCAATCTTTTAGTGGTGACGATGGGAAGTCGGCAAGAGATGAAGAAGCGCGGGTTGGGAACAAGCTCGTGGAAGTGTCAGACGGCGAATTCGTCGGGGGCCGCCGCCATCTGCGAGCCCGAAACCAGCCACAGGACCATGACAAAGGCCGAGAAGAGCAACGTGCGAAAAAAGGTGCGAACCTGCACCGGACTGAAGTGCGCGGGCTCGTACGTCAAGCTCAACGACGATGCCTGGAAGGCGCTGATATAGTCCACGTCACATTCGCGAACCTTGGGCATGGCGTACGACTTGTACTCATCCAAGACGTTGTGGAGAGCCCACCCCGACAGCTTCCTCACGACGGCGACGACGCAGCCGGTGCGGTGCTTGCCGTGATTGCAGTGGAGTAGCAGTGGGTAATGCTGCCGATCGAGCACAAGCTCGAGAATAGACGCCATGGTCGCAACGGGGATGGCTTCCTTCTTAGTGCCCTTCATGTTGAAGATGACCTGACGAATGCCGTTGCCCTCGGTGAAGGACTGGAACTCTTGGTCCAGCTCTTCCCTCTTGACTAATGTTCTGTTGAGCACGGTTAATAACCGCGCAACAGGCAGTTCAAAGTAGCAGAGGAAGTGCCTTACATGACCGTCTTCAGCTTCAAGCTTTGCAAAAAGCCGTAGTCTTGAGGCTTGGGATAGCTGCTCCGGTACACACCCGGCACGACCACGCCAAAATTGACGGGCCGCCCGCTGGTCGGAGCGGGAGGGTAGTCAGCCGACCATGTCGAGCTATTGGTAGCTGTCGTCGCTGGCAAAAGATTGTCAGACTCGTCGGGTTTGGAAGCAGCGAAGGGCCACACGAGCTGCTCACCTGCATTCTCGCCCATCCTAGCGATCGAAGTCCCCAACGCCGTAGCTTCTCTCGCACCACCGGTGATGCTCTGGGACCGGGGTACTGTGGAAGGATCTTTGGCGAAAATGCCGTTGCGCTGTGCTTCCTCCATATCTTGGGCGAGATGCAACAGCTCGTCCTTGATGGAGCCACGTGAGTCGACTCGGGGCCGGTAGGAGGTTGCACCGGCCTTCTGTTGGCCTTCGTCGCGGCGTTTTCCGTCGTCGTATACTCGCGAGTTTCTCTTGGACGTCATGTCGTTGTCCGGTCAAGGATGTGCAGTAGGTCGACGTCCTTGGTGACAATTCGATGCGTCGGCGACAAACGCTTGTCTTGCAGCAACCTGGCTGGTTCCGTTGGTCGGAGAGTGGTGCTATACACGCGGCGGGTACAGCTTTGAGGGAAGGCCTCTGGGCAGTAGGAGAGAGAGGAAGAGAGACGCAGATGAAGCGTTTTCGTATGAGGTACGAGCACTCGTCGTGCAAGCCGGACGTGTCGGAAGAGAGCACCAGCCAGCTGGACAAGCAGGACAGGTGCTCGCGTGAAGCTCGCGTGAAGGGCCAGCGGCTACCACGGACCGGACTTCATCTTGGAAGAAACAAGCGGGACATGAATCGCCATCTTGTCGACTGCTTCGCGAAAGAGGAGGGGATCCAGAAGTTGGTTTTCCAACCGAGACGGAGAGATTGGGGAGAGCTCGATCGAGGAGAGTGGACAATGCGCGGATGAGAAGTTGACGGGGGTTGCGGGAGTGGTTGTGGCAGGAGGACGGGAAGACGTGAGCCCCCAGGCAGGCGGCTGAGACGTGCGCAAGTTTGGAGCCAACCAGGGGTGCTCGTTCTCCAGCGCACGAGTAGTGAATTAAGCCGTGGGGAAGGGACAAAAAAAAGTCGCGGGGGAGATGGGCAGGGGGCCGGCGGTGGATCGGCACAGTGCCAATAGCGGAAGCCTTGCGGCGATGAATTGTGGCTCTGCGAAGTGGCATCAGCAGTGGACCGGCAGTGGACGCCGTAGCGCCCTGAGGCGCCACAGGCGCCGATGATCCCGCCGCTCCTCCACCAAACGCCGTGCCTCGTATGTACGAGCAGAGGCAAAGCCAGCCCAGGGAAGGTTTTGCTGGCGGGATTCGGCCTTTCCCAAGCCCCCGGCGGACGGAGCAGCGAAAGCTTGTCGCGCGCCAATGCGAACGCGTTGCTCGTGCAGGGCTGGGCCCGGGCTGCCTGCCCCTACGCGTACGTGTACGTGCGAGTACGAGCGCCCGCACGAGCAAAGTACTGGGTGGGCTGGACAGCTGGAGGCGATCTGCTGCTACGCAGAGCGGCACTCGGATCTGCGAGCAGCCCACAACTAGTCCTGGAACAGGAGGAGCCAGCGCTCAGGTTGGAGCACCATCTACGCGGTGCAGCCAATGCGGAAGAGGGAGACGCCGCCGTAGCACCGTGAGCTGGCAAATGGTCGAGTCGCAGCGGAAAAGCATATTGCATGGTAATCCGCGTCGGGGAAGATTGAGTTGGAGTTGGGGTAGAAGCGATGGCGTCTGCTCGCTGCTGCTGGTGGGGGGTGGCTGCGTGGATGTCACTGACTGAAAGAACAGCCTCACCTTAGTTGTGCCTTTTCGTGCGCACAAACTCCTTACGAGTACAACACACACGCACACACACTTACGAGTACCTGGACGCGCATCACGGCAAACCCGGAGTCAGGGAGTCGCCGAGACGACGCCGCACATCCCGGACTTCACCCTACGAGTACAGTGCGCGCGAGCTGCTTTGAGGCTCGCGGCGCTGGGCCCACGCTTGCTTGCCACGCTCCCTGCAAAGTGATACGCAGGGATCGGCCGAGGACTTGGTCACGGACCCTGAATCTCTGTCGTCATGCTCATCATGCTTGCCTCGACGCAGATGTCGCAAGCTGCATTGCCTTGGCCCCCGCGCGTGCCTGCTCTCGTGTCCCGTTGCCTTTTCTGCGTCACCGACGATGACAACCAGGCGCCACGAAACCCATTTTTCCCTCTGTTTGGCGAGACTCGACGTGTTGGCTAAAATGGCCGGAAGCTCCTACGGGCCCGCACGCTATCGATACCGGTGCTAGCCCTGGTGCTCCGTCTTCGTAAGCTCTGATGAGGTTTTTTTTCACTTTCACGCCGTGGCTTGCTGCCAAGCGCGAGGCAACCAATGCTCCTCGTGACGCCTCTCGTCTCGCTGCTTCGCGAACATACGAACACCTGTAGAGATCCGCGTCCGCAGGGTCCATCCGTCGCGTCGCTACGAAAACACTCGCCACGGAAAAACCCCGAGCGAAGCGTGCATGAAGGGTCCCGTGCAGCCCGTAATTACGGCTCCGTCCGGGATGGAGGCCCAGCGCTACACCTTGGGCTCCCACTCCCACCGCACCAACTGCGCAAGTCGAGTGCTCGTGTATTTTTGTCAGGCTTGCCCCAACTCTGCTGCTGGATTATTGGATCCGGCGTGACAATTGCCCAAATAAAAAAAGGTCCTGAGGCGACGGCGTGCTGACCTGCGGCCGTCGTACGACAGCCTCAGGCACGGACGGGCCAGCTTCGAGGGAGTCTTCATCTCGTAAGTACGAAGAGGCCCGCTCGACGGGCGTCGGGGCGTCAATGTTGTGTAGCAAATACTGTCGACTCACTCTGCCGACATGCGCTCACGCGACAGCATACCGCAAGTAGACCGAATTGTTTCATTTCTTCAGCTGCTTTCGGGACCGCCCATTGTTCCGTGCAAACCTGGCTTCATCCTAGACAAGCCAGGCAAACCAGGGTCATCGAACTGGAATGCTTCGGACCAATCGAGCCCATTGTTGTTGGATGGACCACGCGACGACTTACCTCCTCTCCTCACCGAACGCCATGCCTCGCACCTAATGCAGGACCCCGTCTTACTCCGCTGCTCCCCTAGGCCATTCTCGTCACCGAGCGGAGCTGTGCGACGCCCACCTACCTTACTCCTAGTGCCAGCTGAGACGGCAGAGAGGCCCTATTATTTTCCTTCCTCTACTTAAGTTAGTTATTACTTCCCTTTAGTGGTTCTTAAGGCGTCGGCAATGGGAAGCTGCCGTGCCATGCGTGTCGCTCTCACCAATAGTCTCCAACACTTGTAGCGACATGTGGTGGCGACATCAAGGGCAATGATCAGCGTTGCAATTGCTGCCTCGTGCTCATGCTTGCCACTTTGTGGCCGTCTTAACCCCTAACCGCCGAACCTGGAGACGTCGCGCAACGGATAATGCACCGTCCGTCCTGGATACCTCATCTTGCGTGTGAGGACGTGACCACAGCAGACTACCATTACGACCTAAAAGCCCATGTCGTGCAACTTACTTCGCTCTTTGCGGGTGTCTCTTTTGCATGATATACGTCCATATTTCACATGCCACATGCACGCCTGAGCCTCTTGCTTTGTCTGGAAGCGAGACTCAACATGTATCCTCTTGGGTACTCTCTGCGGAGCAGAGGGATCATCATCCGCGTAGGTAATGGTCTTGACGCTCTCTGCACCTATGTCTCCTTGACGTCGCCTAGTTCCAAAGTCACATCGCTGACCAGGAATGACCGAACGCTTCGTCGCAGAATCGATGCGCATCTAAGCCACCCTACCTCCCGTAGGAATATGGTGCGATGATTGCGATCCACATCTGGCAAGAAATATGACAGCCAGCTGTGTGCCTTGGGGCGCTGCAAAACTACCTGGTGACAAAGGTCCGATGGTGTCCACCAGATTCGAGGCCGATACTGGCAGCAATATGCCCACAAGGCGACAGAAATCACCACGCTGACAATACTTTTGCACCTTCTCTGTCTGTATAGGCTTTTAAACGGAGCGTCTGCCAGGTTGCGTGCGATCAAAACTTATTGTGCCTGGGGATCGAATGCTCCGTTTCTCGATCTGACGTCGATTGATCATTTGAACAAGCCAAATTTGAAGATGGGAAAAGTAACTGCAGGGATTTGCCATCGTCTGGGCTACCCTGCCTGGATTTCCATGCAGATGACATGACGCACATGCCGGCCCTCAACTCTCCATCTCCTGGCAGGTTGCATCCTAAGCACATGCCCTGTGGACAAGACTTGCAATACGCCTTTCGACCACCCCAGCATGCGCCTCCCTGGCTGTCTTTCCATAGCACTCTCTCACATCGTATGAGGGCAGGCTGGTCAAGACGGTCCAAAGTGCCGCATCTCTCTTGAAACACATGTTCTAGTTGCCCTCCCGCTTCTTCCACAAATCTAGCCCACTCTCTTTGTCCAGCAATCAGGGTGCAGAAGGGTCGTAACGCCAGCGCTTTATATTTTCCCGTATCCACCATTGACTTACAGACGCCGCCTCTTCTATCCATTTCGCGGCATTGGAGCCGTGCCTCGCCTGCACGTTGTCTAGAAATTGCCTGAAGTTAAACGAGAGGATTGGTGCTCTTTCGTGAGCGTCTGCATTAAGATCAGTGAAACGCCATTCTGTGTTTTCGGCAATTGGCACAATCAGTCGCAGATTTGGTTGCCGGGCATCCCGCACCGCCAGCATGCTGCCTCCTGGACTCATGACCGTGAAAAGCCAATTCGCTTGACCCGTCTCTTTCGAGGTCCGCTGGAGAGGCCTCAGGAAAGACTGGCCTTCGTAGTTGCGGAGTAAATCGCGAGCAGCTAGGGTTTGCGACTTGGAAAGCGACTTGGTCTCCATGAGCAAATCCAGAACCGTCGGAAGTATCTGTGACGACACCGCTGCCTCCTTGATATCAACATGCGGTAGCTTTGGGTGAGAAAGGACCAGCGGAACGTGGAAGCTGCCTACGTGCGTATTGTAGTATGGTGTGACCACTCCATTCTCTGGAACAGAAAGGCCGTGGTTGCCAACAAGAATGAGTAGAGTTTCGTCGGCAACGCCCAGTTTGTCCAGGATCCCCAGTATCTTGGCCAACCAGCGGTCGGCGTAGCCAATACTGTTGACGTAATGCGAAAGTGTCTGTAAGGCTTTGGCGTCGGCAAACGAGACGTATTCCTCATCTTTGGGAAGGGTGAAAGGGTGATGAGTCAGGCTCGTTAGGTGGGATATAAACACTCTTTCGTTGTTTTCCTTGGCCGAATGAAAGGCATTAGTAATGTAGTCCTCGAGGCTTGACTCAGGTCTGCCGTTGTACGCTGTGTTTGTATCGTTGACCTTGATATGGTGGGCTGCATCGCTCTGTAGATATTCTTGTGTGATGAAATTTTCTTCGGCATACCCGAGAATAGGCATAAGCAGGGACTGTTTGTCGTATTCGCCCGTCGCGGACTGAATAAAAGAAGACGTCCATTTGAAAGAAGTGAAGTCATCTCCACCAGGCGCCTGCTCTATCTTGTTGAACACGTTAAAAATGTGCGGCAAGCATGGCTGATAGACGTGGTTGTCGCGCTCAACGTCGAAGTCCGCGATGAGGGGCGTCAGCCCGCATAGGATGCCCACCAAGCTCTTGAGAGTGTGTGTGCTGACGGTATGGGCATTCCTCATGTTTATTCCCCCTCGTGGCTTCTGACGCGCATTCTCGACGCTGGTGTCATAGTCGCCAGTAAGGTACGAAGCCGTGTCGGTCATCTTAGCTAGCTTCCGTTGAATTTCCACAGGCATCGTTTTATTGCGGAATGAGCTGGCCAGATTTTCCCAGATGAAGCCGTTTGGCTTGATGGGGAAGACATCTTGCCTCGTGCTTTCGAGCTCTATCAGCATCACATGCTGGATTTTGACCTTTGCGAGCTTGCCTCGAAGAGCCGGCAATAGTTTCTCCTTTAGATTGGAGATCTTCAAAGGATCTTTGACTGCGCGGTAATGCTCCTTGTTTTCGTACCAGTCCTCGAAGCCTGGAAATAGCTCGCTCTTGGGTAACCAATGGAGGGGGATCGGGTTGGCGAGAGCTGTGCGCGAGCCCCAGCTCTGAGTGACATTGTTGCCTTTAAAGTACGGGACGCCCACAACATTTGGCGATGAGCGTAGAAAATCGACGAAAGGGACTACTGGCAGAGTCCACGACAAAAAGATCAGCGGCTTTTCAGCAGGCCGATCAATGAGAGAGACGGCTTGAGCTAGCAATGCTGTTCCAACGAACACATAGAGCAGCCCCGTCGCTACCGGCCTCGTCGCCGTCGGCCTCGTCGGGGGCGCCTTGGCACATCCATCAAGAACGCCATCGTCGACTCCTTCCAGAGGCAAGACTTCCAGGTCATCCAGTGCAATGCGTTCGTACCCGACACCTAACTTCGACAGCGTCGGCTTTTTCGAAATCTTGCGGAACAGGAACCGGGGTGGGCACAATATGATGTCCAACGCAATCCCAGCCACAGCATAGCAAGGGTCCTGCAAGACCCAGCTCAGGGCGAGTAGAGCAAACAGCACCAGTGCGAACGCCGCGAGACCTGACATCAGCATTGACCACGATGACGAGTCCTTAGCCAGGCCAATATATCGCCAGTGAAGCTCAGAACCAGCCACCGCCCAAAAGGAAATGCTGATGGTAGCGAGGATCAGAACAAACGCAGCCATTGCCGATATAAGTGCGGTCCTGATAATGCGGAGCCACAATGGCATCGCAAACGGGCCGTCTTCCAGCAGCTGGCGCGTCGCCAACAGCACTGCCGTGTCTTGGGCATAGAAGGAACATCCCCAACGGAGGATTTGAGCGGTTGAGAGTGCAGCGAGGTGGGCGTAGATGTGAATCGTCTTGGCTGCTAGGACGGCTGTAGCAAGGAGTGCGAAGATGAACCGTCGGTAGGCAAACCTGGTCAAGAAGGCGTAGACATTCCTCCTGATGCGACGTGAGGCGCCCAATCTGACAAGTTGGCTTAGAGAGGCCATCTTTGAAAGAAGGCCATGTCAAGGAAGCGAACGTGAAGAACGAAGAAAAGCCTACGTCACCGAGGCCTCGGGCGATACACACGCACGCCAAGTTTGGTTCTCAAAGAGCCTCAAACCTTAAGCTAGTCCGCACGGCAAGAGTCGGCGCACCGCAGAGGGATGAGGGCATACTGATGTCACGGACTCGATTGGACTCAGGAATGCATCGAGGTCAGGCATGCGTGTCGCGTGGTGCCGGCAGGAGTTTATTGAGATCGGTTCAAGTCGCAGACCGCCATCGCTTGCATTAAATGGATCGAGTTGCTGATGGACTCTCTGTCGGCTGCAGAGCAGGTGAGCGCAGCCAACCATCCCACTTGCCAGAATAGATATTACACACGCGGCCTTTTTGTGCAGGCTCGAAGTGTCTGACTGGAGTGTTTGTTATGGAAGAAGCAGGGCATTCTTGTCTTACATTGGCCAACCGGCTTGCAGCATGCTCCAAAAGAAGGCACCGTATCCCGAGACATTGGATACTCGATGACCAGTTACTTGTCTCAATTCCCTCCGTTCCATTACCGCCGTCCCTTTTCTGGTGAGGCCAGACAGACGGACGAGGTAAATGCTTGTCCGTTACGAATACATGTATGAGTGCATACAGCGCTGCCCGTTGGGATGAGAAAGGCACACGGCCTCTGTTCCCTTTGGGCCAGTGTCCGGAGTCCGGCCGGCGGGGTTCGTCGTAGATCCCCAAGCTGGGACTAAGCCTCGACTCCAGTTCATTCCAAGAAGGGGTCCTCCTGCCGTCTCATCCTTGCCCTTGGCGAGTCCATCCCTCAACTGTGAGGTCTCACATTTCGGACCTGAACTTCAATTCCCGACAGAAATGGAATCGTAAATCGGCCCTGCATCCGTAATCCCTCCGCAACGCTCGTTATAGCTGCTCCGACCCGAATCCCGTCTTTCCCGTGCCCTTCATCTTTTCGAATGAGCGGCTTCAGCCCATATCGTTTGATACTTTCGCCTCTTTACCCTCCCCGCGTCTGATAGTCTCTCAATATGACCCTGACCATGTAAAATCACATGCTGACTTCGTTGAATGAGTGGCAACTATATTCCTTCATCGATACTCGAAGTGTGGATTCAAATCTGACAACTCGAGGCTGGAGCAGCGGCTGGGAGCCCACCGTAGGTTGGGATTGCGCACTGAGCCCGGTTGATGAGGACTGCGACTTGGTGATATCCTCTAATAGCAAGTATGGGGGTACCTTAGGTTGAAGTGGTTTCTGAAGCAGGGACGATTCTTTGCGCAAAGGGTGCTGGGTGAGTGACACGCCGCAGCTGTCACGTGCGAAGCCTGTGGTGACGGGAGTCTGGGGTCTGCATTTTCCCGTAGACAGGAACACACATAACCGACATATCGTAGAGTATTTTAGACATTGAGACTCTGCCGTTTGGCTTAATGAGGACACCAGTGTGTGCCTCGACATCGTAGTTTGTTACGAAATCCATGCTAGGATGCGGGCGATTCCTGCCGGTGAAGACCTGTAGCATGGCATTTTGCAGCTATTCTGTTGATATGGCTGTTAAAGAAAGACCTTGAATACGAACGCGGCTGTTTGCGCGAGCACTCGCTTCTCCGTCATTGTTCCGTCTCACCTTGCACACACGCTGCAAAAAGCGCTGCATTCTGTTCGTCATGGATATTACTCCTGGCTCACGTCGACCGTCAAGTGTTCTGTTTTTCATGTCCTTATCGTTCGCACCATGAACCAAGGTAAATCATGGTTCCATAGCCCATCATACGGCCTCGAGCACGCTGTGGAGGCGGGTCTGCAATAGGATGGAGCTTAGCGATGTCCTCGTTTCGAATATTGAGCCCTTTTGCCTGGAGAATTGTAAAGACATACTTGCCGTTGCTCAGATTTGCATTGCGCACATGGCGGAGAACCGGCCGTGGTGGTTCATGCAAAAGCTTGACGGTGAATAATGCCGCCGCCTTTGAAGGTGGTTCACTGCAAGAATGCGAGACCGGGAGTCACATCTTCATCGAACCAGGCCGGCGTGGCTCTTCAAAGATGGATGCTTCAACAGAGAGCACAGCCTCAGGCACAAAGCATAAACCAGGCCAAGCAGGCACTACCACCCCCACCAGTGGCAGTGACAGAGCCATTACACTCTGTCCTTCATCACCGCCCAAGCTGAGCCGTAATCTTGAGTCCCGTTCGTTCTCACCAGCAGATTTTTACCCGTGTGTTTTTCTTCCTTTTTCATAAATTGCGTCCTTTTGGCTCTGTGAGGACTATTCGTGCCATCATCTTCACCTCGGTGCGAGCATACACGCCGCTGGTTGGTGCGGGTACTCGGGTTGCTGCTGCCTGCTCGAGAGCAGCACGTCGCTGCCAGCCAGCACATCAAAGTCAAGCGTGCCTTGGACGACGATCTCGATCTTCCCAAACCCCAAGTAATCGCATACATAATTGTCGCCCTTCGTTTCAGCAGCCTCCGTTGCGGATGCAAAGTCGATGCACCTGGACGAGCGACCGAATTCACCATGTCGAGAGAAACCACACCCTTCAAGTTCCACCTTCATGATGAATGCCGGCTCTTCGCTCCATTTAAGAACCTGCCGCCAGAAGTCCGTCAACAGATATGGGAGGACTCCCTCACCAACGTGGGAGTCAACTTTGTCAAGCTGCAAACCTTGGATCCCAGCTGGGTATGGGCTCTGCCAGCGGCGCGGAACCTGGTTTCCGGCATCGCTAAGGGCGACCAGCTGTCCAGAAATATGGAGGATATTGCATCAGTCATCAAGATGGAAGCCAGAATTCGCCGCACTTGGCACGCAGAGCTCGTCGCAGACAACCGAGACCGCAGAGCCGATATTTCTAACTACCAAGACGTCTACCGACAGCTCATCGTCCTCGCCAAGACTTCTTTCGAATCATCGAGCCTGGCGCATAGCTTGAGAAAGCGGCCTGGAGTGGTAAAGCTCGGTAACGGTAATATCGTCGCCCTGGATAGATCTCCCGACTTGATTTACATTGATTACCTGCCTCCTGAATTATACAAGACCAGCTGTAACTTGGACTTCAAGCTTGACTGCCCAAGCCTCGAAAGCATACGGCGCGTAGCAGTACGGTTCTGTCACAGCTGGCAACCCTATACGACACCAAAAATTTGCAGATCGTGCGGAAAACCCCACCAAGGTCTCGAAGAAGGTCACTATCCAGCACACCTGTATCAGTTCCTGGCGAGAGCCATGCCAGAGCTCGAGGAGATCTATCTGATTGACTACTTTATTGTTCCCAGGGAGGAAGGGCAAGACGAAGATGCCGCGTCTCCATCAGGTGAAGAAGGGGGATGCGGGTGTAGTGAGTCGTCATTTGAATTTGCGAGAAAAAGCTCGGGAGCTGACAATATCTAGACACAAGACCAAGAACAACCCCTCCTCAAGTTTTCCGAGCGAGGAATCGGCTTTATCACGAAATCGTTGGCGGCACGGAAAGCGACGCGAAGTGGAAGATCGCGGCGAGGACGCAGTATGTGCGAGCCTGGCTTCAAGACCGCTTTGTGCGCTACGCCAAGGCAAGCAAGATGAGCCGGCATAAAAATCCTGAGAGGGTTCGATTTGGCATCCTGGCGTGCGAATGGAAGATACCTGTTCCAGCGACGCACAAAGGATCGACCACAGCAAGTCTCAACGGCGCGCGAAAAAAGATTGCGTCAAAGGGTTCCGCCGGTTTCGACAAATCGAAATTTACGAAGAATATCTCTGGAAGCCGAAAGCACCGGGCATGGCCCCCAGATATATGTCTGACAGGTTTGCAATTCGATCGGCCGATACTCCCGAAGACGTCTGAACCAACGCCCTTGGGTGTCGAATCGAAAACATTGGGCAACGCGGCTCAGGGTCGAAAGGAGCCTTTTGCGGCAGTATTCGGAACAGGTAGCCTGGAGTCTTTCAAATTCACATTCAGGAAGCTTTGGGGTCGGGTCGTGAGCTGGATCTACCCGTAGATGACGCGTAATGATCAGCGTGAACCCGGAGAGGATCCGCGCATGCACGGCTACGACGGCGCTGCACTTAGCAAACGATATTTGGCACGCTCTCCTGCAGTGGGGTTGTCGTGCTCCATCAAGAACAAGTGACTCAAGAAATGCGAAGCTCCTATAGCACAATCACTCGGGGTGTTTGCTGATGCCTTTGTGGGAGAATGAAAACGAAGGGTGTCATTAGTAGTCTGATTTGGGAGTGGTGAAGGCCGTTCATATGCCCTTTATTTTCTTATACCCAAAATCCTACAGAAAGTCTCGAATGGCCTCCCAAAATGCTTTGGGCTCCTCGCACATGGGAAGATGGCCAGCCATGGGCACAATCTTAAGCTCCGATTTCCCTTTCCCCAACACTCCTCTGAAACCCTCCATGGCCTTGACCAGAGCTCCTTTGGCATCTCCCTCGCCGACGACAAACAGTGTGGGGACCGGACAGCTTCCCATCTTGGGCTTCATGTCGTAGTCCCAAAGGGCCGTGCAGCTGTGCTTGAAACCCTCGACGTCGTTGGCGGCCACCATGTCTGTCATCCAGCGCACGACGTCCGACTTGGCCATGCTGGCGGGGTGAAACCAGCGCTCGACGGTCTGGTCTGCGAGCTTGGCGATGCCGCGCCCATCGTCCTCCTCTGCAACGGCAACGCGGTCTTTCCATGCCTGCGTGTTGGCGGCGCTGGATGTGGCGTTGAAGTCGCAGGCAATGAGCCTAGCGAGCCGGCCCGGGTGCGTGATGGCGAAACTGAGGGCCGTGGCGCCGCCCATGGAGACGCCGACCAGCGCGTGAAGCTTTCTGATACGCAGGCTGTCGAGCAGCTGGGTCAAGTCGGCCGTCACGGTCGCGAGCGTCGCGGGCACGAGCGGCTGAGGGACGGCGTGCCGGCCGCGGGTGTCATAGCGCAGGATGCGCAGGTCGGGCCGCGCGTGCTTCAGAATAGAGATGAGCGGATCCCACATGTGGAGGGAGGTGAGAAGGGAGTTGCAAAAGGCAACGGTCGGAGCTTTGGGAGAAGGGTTGCCCTCAAGTCGGTAGGGGATGGAGAGGCCGTCAACGGCGGCGATGTATGAGGTGATGTAGGCGTCAGGCCCGGGAACTGTCGATGTCTTCTGGTCGGGAGATGTAAAGGCAGCCGTCTGAGGGAGGGAGCGCAGAGCAGCGAGCTCGCGGGGTGCCGGCCCGAAGACGTAGAAAAGCGACCACGTCTGGCGACGCTTCGAGGCGACGTACTTGGCGAAGACGTCGCTCCGCCACGGCGTATCCATGGACGCCTTGTGCTCAGCGCCGCCGAGGCCATTCTCCTTGGCGTAGTCGTGCAGCGCAAAGTACACGACCTTGCCGCCGCCCTCGAGGCTCGACGTCCTGAATAGCCGCGAGCGCAGCCACCCGGGCACCCTGGCGAGCATGCCGGCGTGCTCGCCTTCGAACCACTCGCGATACCGCTCCCCGGCCTCGGGCACCTCAGCCTTGGCGGTGACCTCGACGGCGACGGTGACGATGCCCTCGGCTTCCTCGTCCGAGAGGGTCTCGATGGGCGCAAACGACGGCGCCTCCTTGGTGAAGAGCAGGTCATAGAAGTGGCGCGCGACGTCGACCTGGCCGATGGTGGCGGCTTCGCGGGCGGAGCGGTGCGCGCGCAGATGCGTGTAGGTGTCGGTGGCGAGGTGCCGCATGGCCGTGACGTCGTACACGGCCATGAAGGCCGACTGCGGGGCGTCGTCGCCCGGGACGGCCTGGTAGCGCAGGCCGTTGGCGAAGATGTGCGGGATGCGCAGGCGCGTCGGCCCGTGCTCGTTGTTGTACCACTCATGGAACTGGGCGGGCGCGAGGCCGGGCCGGGGCTGCATCGTCACCAGGAGGATGCCGGGAGACGACATGGCGGCGAGTGAGGGATTCCCGCTTGTGCGTATGCGGCGGTTGGTGAGGCTGTGGGAAAAGGAAAGTGAGTGAGTGGAAGGGGGATGGCCCTCACTTCGGGGTTGAAGGCCTCATGAGAGTCAATGTGAAGCATACTCGCAAGGCACGTCCTGGTGGAGCCGAGGGCCGGCGCCGATGCAGGCCGGCCGGCAAATGGGGTCGCGTTTATCCTAGCCGTCTGCCGGGAGTGTCAACCCCCCGCGTCGCCGATCCGGAGCTGACCTTGTCCAGAATCGGAACCGTCAGTAATTACGGAGTACGAGTACGGATACTCGGAACTAGATCCGGGGCATTCGCCGGGGTTCCGTTGATGGCTCAGTCTGATTAGCTGTGGGGACTCGGGCCTGATTGAGCTCGCGGGAGGGGAACGCGGCTGGAGACGCATTGGACCCTTGAGGTAGAGGCCAGGCGAGGCGTCTTTGCGTGGCTCGATCCTTTGGCTGGGTCTGCGGCACGTTCCGTGGTGTGCGTCATCCTGTAAATTGCCTTTGTCGCGATTTCCGGTTCAAATCGACACTGCAGGTGTCCGCCTGGCGGCTAAGAGCAACCCAGCACTTCTTAGCCTCTGCCATCAGGCCGCCTTTTCCTTTGCTTTCTTTTTCTCAGCCCTCGAGGCCGGTTACGCGAAATCGCCCAGGTTATCCGATCACATGCTGGCAAGGGCTCGTCCCAGAGCTCCGTCTTCGAAACGCGTATCTGCGACGCGGGCACAGTACGTTACTCCGTAATCCGTACTCCGTACTTGCTATCCGATATACAAGATCCGCAGCGCGCTGATTGTCTCAGACTTTGTCGCGCTCGACGTCCGACGAACAATGGGGGTACCGTTGTGTTCGTCCTCATCCCCTCAAGCTTCATGTTGCTTTTTGCTGACGGACCCTGGCAAGGTCCCGCTTGCTTGCCATTCATATGAGGCAATGCATTGTCCGCCGAGCGGCCCCACCACGTGTGACACGAACGAGGGGAGGGGTTCGTGTTTCTGTCGACGCCCAATAAGGCGCTGAGACGCTCGTTTGACTCTCGATTTTGGCTTTCGATTCGATTCGAGATGTTTCGCGAGCAATGCTCGCCAGCAAAGCTCAGGAGATGGCTTATTAGCATGCCACCGACGTCTACAGTTGAGCTCCCAGGTCTCGAACCAGGTCCATCGCGCCCGAACCAGAGGTCGCTCCTAAACGGCTCATCATTCCCATCCATCATCCTCTAAGGAAACATGGAAGTCTTCCTGAGAGGCGTGCCCCCCGGCCTGACGGAAGACGGCCTCAAGAAGGAGCTGACCCCATTGATGGAAGCACTGGGCATTCTCGACTGGACTTGCGACAAGCCCCGAAGAAAACCCTTGGGATTCATCACTTTCCTCGACGAGTCACATGGCGAGCGGTTCTTACACAAGCACGGGAAACTGAGCTACTGTCCTCCGGCCGGCCACCCACACTATATAGCTCGCCTTCACATCCTCTCCACTGCCATTTACGCCGACCGGAGCACTCGCAGTGTCGGCAAGCTCATCATCAGCCACCTCAAGCACGAACAAGAGGAACGCAAGCGCACTGCCGACCGTGGCAGCCATGGCCCCCCCATTACGTGCGATTTCCACAGTGTCGCCTGTGGGAAGACCGTCTTCTGCGAGCCCGGAGATACTTTGACCTTTGCCATGCAGACCGTCGTTGACGAGCCCGGCTATGCCAAGTTCAGTCAACGTAGCTTTACGGCTCTATGGCAAGGCGGGACGCGAATGGATGTGCCGTATATCACCATTACCGACCTCATCACAAACGACAGCGATCACTCGATGACGTTTGTGCTTACCGAGCCGCCGAGGTTTTATTCCAAGACCGACTCCTTCTCCAACCCTGCCGTCAATTGGGAGCGCAGGTTGAGCTGCCCGATATGGCCGAACCATGGCAAATATGCGGCGCACTGCTTGGTCTACCGCGTGGACATATCATCAAACTTTTCCAATACGATTCGCGCGATACGCGCACAGGACAACTTGTCCATCACCCGTCAGGCGATAAGCATAGATCGAACCCCACGGCCGTTTCTGCACGACTACGCAACCAGCATGTCCGCGTTTGAGGGGAGAATGCAGTTCCTTGCGAGCGCGCGAGATATCTCTCTGCCGTTTGCCATTCTGTTCCAGGTCCAGGCACTTGTTTGGAACAACTATTTGCACCCAACCGGCGGGCTAGGCGTCTTGCTGATTATTGAGCGGATTGCCCGAGACACCACGAGGAAGGGCCGCAGCCTTCCTTTCACTACCGACACGATGAAGCAGCTGCTGCATAACATCCCATACCCATGCACAGGGACCGAGGCCTCCGACGTCGACCCGGACTCCTTGATGAGCGGCGTTATACAAGCGGAGAGTGACCTTTGCGCTGCAGATCCGCTCAGGTCTAGCCCATACGGCCCAAGCATCCCGAGGCATCAGGCTTGGGTGTTGAAGGCCATGGTTACGCCGACCCGCATCCTCCTCCAGGGGCCCGATGCCGAGAGCAGAAATAGGGTGCTGCGCATGTTTCCCGACCACATTGACCATTTTCTCCGCGTGTCCTTCTGC
Organism: Tolypocladium album; assembly: GCA_024341135.1. Lineage (NCBI taxonomy): Eukaryota > Fungi > Ascomycota > Sordariomycetes > Hypocreales > Ophiocordycipitaceae > Tolypocladium > Tolypocladium album. The sequence goes on along the minus strand of JALHCF010000039.1, from coordinate 53,259 downwards.
GACGAGAGCGGCGAGGATCTCCCGTTTAATCCCAAAGTCTCCAACGAGCTTGTGTTCGAGCGCTATCGCGAGGTCCTACAAGAGGGCATTCAGATTGCTGGCCGGCGCTTTTCGTTCCTCGGCTTCTCCCACTCGTCGCTTCGTTCTCACTCGACTTGGTTCATGGCCCCCTTTACCGACAACGACTGGGAGCGCCAGGATCACGACAAAATCCTCAAGACCCTAGGCGACTTCAGTGAGATCCGCATACCCGCCAAATGCGCGGCCCGGATCGGTCAAGCATTTTCCGAAACCCCCTATGCTGTCGACCTGTTCAAAGCCGACATTATGACTCGGTTCATCCCGGACGTGAAGTCGGCAGACGGGACGCGCGTCTTCAGCGATGGCGTCGGGACCATTTCAACGGAAGCAATGAGAGAGTTGTGGAAAGGCTTGCCGATGCGGACCAGGGCGCCGACATGCTTCCAGATCCGCTGGGCCGGTGTCAAGGGCATGCTCGCCCTGGACACCTCCCTGACTGGCAAAGTCATTTGCGTGCGCAAGGAGTCCATGATGAAGTTTCCCAGCCGAGACGTCAAGGATCTGGGCATCTGCGACGTGGCTTCGCGACCATTTCGCTTGGTGCTGAATCGCCAGGTTATCAAGATTCTGGAAGACATGGGGACGGCTGACGAATGGTTCTTGAAGCTGCAAAACAGGGCGTTGAACATGCTGCGCGGGGTGACCGCCACGGCCTTGAACACGAGCACCTTTCTACAATACCAGGATATTGGCAGCCCCATAGGCCTTCCGAGTTTCATCAAGCAGCTTGACAAGATGGGGATCGACTACCGTCGTGATCGCTTCCTCAAGTCCGTCGTCGAACACGTCGTCCTCCGCGAGCTACGGTTGCTGAAGCACAAGGCTCGCATTCCGGTCAACATGGGCGTGACGCTCTTTGGCATTATGGATGAGTTTGATTTTCTGCGCGAAAACGAGGTATACGTCATTTTTGACGAGACCAATGCTTCAAGCGGGCATAAGATGGATACGTCTCTTGTCGACGGCCCCGTCATTGTTACTCGATGTCCAGCACTGCATCCTGGGGATGTGCAGTATGTGAACATGGTGACGCCTCCCCCGGGGCACCCTTTGCGAGAACTTGCGAATTGCATTGTCTTTAGCCAGCGCGGTGCTCGCGACCTTCCCAGTCAGCTCAGTGGTGGCGATCTCGACGGAGACCTGTACAATATCATCTGGGATCCCCAGGCGCGTCCCAAGAGAGTGTTTTCGCCTGCTGATTACCCGCGTGTGGTACCGGAGCCGCTCGATCGTGCAGTCACGCGAGATGACATTGCGGACTTCTTCATCAACTTTATGAAATCGGACATATTGGGCTTGATTGCTAACAGACATCAAATTCTTGCCGATGTTCAACCTCAGGGGACGGGCGACCCAAGCTGTATCAGACTTGCGGAAATGCACTCAACCGCAGTGGACTACTCCAAGACTGGCATTGCGGTTAAACTGAGCGACATGCCCTCGGCGCCACGGACGCGGCCTGACTTGTGAGTCCCTTGACGTTGGTATTCTTGGTATTTTGAATCTCACATAGTGCTCTTTCCAAAGCTTGGCCCCTGCGCCTCCAGTCAAGCTGTACGATCTTGGTCAGATAGCCCATATTGGCGAGCCTGACGCGCACAACGATGATGATGACGATGGTATGGGAAGGGTAAAACACAAATTCCACCAATCTGAAAAGATACTCGGCCGTCTGTACCGCGGAGTGGACGAGAAGAAAATTTGGAACGAGGATATTCACCGAAACATCAGCACAGACGGGCCTTCTCTTTGGGACCAGTTCATGGACGACATGCAAGACGAGATGGTAGATCTAAGAGTGGAACCATACTACACCCAAAACCACCGCGAACAGGCGTGGAAGATCCGTAATCTGTTAGTAAAGGCCCAAAAGTGGCAAGGCCGGCAACACCCGGGGGCTGGATACTAATGCTTGACAGGTATGAGGACTCCTTGGCTGACAATATGTGGCATTTTTCCGAAAATCCAAGAACAGGCATCTCAGAAGTCGAGGCCTTCTGCGGCTCGGTCCTCAACAAGAATGGCTCCCAGACGCGACGGCAGCGCGACTCATCCATCCGACTCAAGGAAGAGACCGAAAGAGTCATGACGTGGATAACGAAGCTGATGCGCGATCGTACGCGCCCCATTGGAAGTCACGAAGAAGACGACGAAGACGACGACGCATCCTCAAATTCTAGCTACGATTCCGCACACGACGAAAAACGCCAATCGAAAGAAGTAATTCGCCTGTGCTGGGCATGCCTGGACGTGTGGTGCAATAAGGACAAGACAACAGCCACCCGCATGGATCACGGAACCGGGGAGATGGAGAGCTTTCGGGTGATTGCCGCTACATGCCTACTCCGAGAGCTGAATATCTACCGCGCCAAAAAAGCCAAGAGGATGTTTGACTTTGCAAAGCGAGATGTGGCTCGCCGCTTCGAGCTCCATGAGCTCAAGAAGGCCATTGAAGTCATTGAAGATAGAGAAACGGGATGGCCAATTAGGAAGCGCGTCTGATACCACTCAACCAGTCAAAACAATGAGGAAAAGGAAGTCTCTTTAATGACAAGCCATGATATCGGCCTGTTTGGTTGGACAGTGCTCAAGCTGTAGTCAACTGTTTTTGAGAGAACAGCAACATCCTGTTTACGACTGTGTGCGGCCCCTGCTATTTCCAAGTTTCACGACGGCAACATGTTCCATCTGGCAGCATTGAACTCGTGGGGGCAGCCACTCGCATGATGCCAGGCTGAAGTACATCGCGACGCGGTGTCGCGCGTCGAAGCTTTTGCAAGCTTTTGATAGTCTTGAACCCTGTCAGTTCATTGTTTCCCTCGGCGGAGAAGGGGGGTGGCTGCATGTCAGCGAGTTTCCGACTCTTTACACCACCGCAATGTTATTCAACTGCCGCGACACCGGCCGCAAGACGACTATATCGCCACCCGGAGCCGGCTACAGCCTGCCAGCAAGCCCCCCTTGTCCCGACACAGTCCCGCATCGGCAGCGGCACGCAGGTTATCCGTCGCCGCGCACGCCTCGGATTCCAGCTCCGGATAGTCGCAGACGTGCTACCCTCGCACCGGCGCAGGGGTGAAGGCCTCGGCGGCGCCGAAGGACGACTGCCGCTCCTGCGGGCCCGTGGAGGCGTCGTCCAGCTCCACGCCGACGTTTTTCGGAGAGCACGCGGCGGAGGAGCGCGCCAAGATCGAAGTTGCAGGTCTGGGGGGCGAGAAACGGGTCGGCCAGGTATGGGTTTGTCGTCTCGACCAACCTTATATCCAACATATGCATGACGGTCGAGTCAACATTTTCGGTGGCCCAACGTGCAGCGTCGCAGTATACAAGCTCTGGCTAAATTTCCAAATCGGCTACGCATACCTGCAGACGCGGGCGGTGGTAGTTTGGTGGAGAGCAACTACGCGGACATATGGAACGTAGTATAGTCCTGACAGCCGCCACTCGATTCCATGGCACTGCTGGGTAAGGCAGAAAGTTTCTATTCACGCTTCCAGCAAAGTTCAATGCTGGCCTAGCGGCCGCCGCCCGCACGAACCGTCAGCCATCTCCCGAGTTCGCAGTTCCCACCGCCGGACGAAAGGATTATGTGGGGCCAGCCAGGGGGATGGGACGTCGTATACGGAGTACGGAGCAGCCAGATCCGACCACGCGCTGGCTTAAACGGCTCGAGCCAATCCACGGGCCCGGGATGGCTCGATGTTGCCTGATCTGCGGGCTGCGGGCGCTCCTCGCCGCCGAGCTAAGATCTGCCGAAGGTGGCATTGTTGTTTGTTGAAGGCCGATAGATGGACGCACGGCTGCGTGTGGGTAGGGTAGGGTAGCGGCGGTGGATGCTGCCGCAGCAACCCTGCGACGTGGCCCTGGGGGTTGGTAATACTCGAGGCTCGTCTTTCGTCGTCGACGGCAGATGGGAGGGACGGACGGCCGGGAGGGAACTTGCCGCTGATTTGACGGCGATGAACAAGCTTCGTCGTGAAGCATCGCATCGCCCCACTCCAGGCCACGACACAGCCCCAGTCAACTGTTAAACGTGCTCGCTGCACGTTGATGACACGGACTCACGGTGCTCGTTCCTTGGAGCTCGGTCGCGGGAGCTGCAACCCGTGTCATGGCATCATACCGTTCTATACACATCACGGCGATGCCGTGGCGAGAGGACAAAGGCCTGTCTACATGTACAAGGGGCCATGGCGGCGATTACTACATGCACATTGACGTGTATATAGAGCCACTCGACTGTACGGCGTCACTAAGTTATAACTTTCGCCACAGAGAAAGCACAGGCTGCGCAGGAGCCCGGTGAGCCCGACTCGTGCCAACCGAAGGCCTTTTGCTCGAGGTAATTCTCTCCGCACTGACACCCTCGCCATAGTGGCCTGACTGAAATTCTTGCCCATGTACCTCATGGGATGGCGAGGCACCAGCGGGAATGGCGGTGCCAGCCTCCCGTGGCGTTGATCCGAGCAAGAGCCATTAGTCTAAGATTCCGTCTACATCCTCGGAGTTCCTCCTGAATGGATCCTCGGAAAGCCTTCTCGTCAGTAGTCGTCTGTATGTTTAAAGTCGTTTTGGCTTGCCTATGCCGGCACGCCGAGCCAGTCCTGTGCGGCGTTCCGTCGCACACTCCCGTTGATGCGAAATCGGCGGTGAAAGACTTCAACGCCAGCCTCGTTACGGCTCGAAGCCTCATGACTCAATTCACCTTCATCATTATAGTCTAAAATTATGGTCGTTATGAAAGTTTTTAGCTAATAAATGTTCTGGTTCCTCTTCACTTCCTCGTCTGCTCTCTGCGGAGTGACGTTTGCATCTACGTCATCTTGCAGGCCCTCTTGATAATTCTTGGACTTATAAGGAGTAGAACCTGCTGGTAACTTAATGAGATGGCGTCTTGCACGCCTCCATTGTAAACTATTCTATTCTTATGACATCTAGACAACTGGTGCCCTCTGCTCATGCGGTAGTATGACGAAATAACTCTTGGCCGCTTGATTCTGACACCACCTTTCTCAACTCGCCCCCTGAACCGTTAATGAACGCAACAACTTGCGTAGACATCGCGGGAGATTACCCTCCTTCACGCGTAACATCCCTCCATCTCTGTCATATCAATGCAAGACGACTCATGCACGCACATTGAATTTCCATGTCGTGCCTTGCATGTTTTCTGCCTGATTGATTCTCCATCGCTGTGCTCGAAACCACAAGTTACACTAGGAGACAGCGTTGAGTCACTTCTAGACACCCCATATTCAAACCAGACTTCTAACGGTCGCAACGTTTCTTGAGATTCTGAGAGGTGACTAATTAGAGACTGCCGATAGAAAACATGAGACCTCGAAACTCGCAGCCGAATTTCAAAACATGCTGCATTTGGCCGCCGAGGGCAAAACACGATGAAACTCCCAATCTGAACACATATGCACCCCGACGTGAACTAATTTAGTTCGCAAGCACGCTGCGAGTCTGAGATTGATCTGACCCTGGGAGAGGCGGCCAGAAACGCCTAATCGAGCCTAGAACTCGCGAACGGACCAAACACTCGCAGCGGCATGATTGTTGAAACGCTCGACATCTCGTCGGTTGATGGTCAATCAGCTGCATGTAGGGTCGGCTAGGTCGTTGCCTGTGCCGATCGCAGCTTCAGCACGGACCGCCCGCTTCAGAATCGTTTTCAGTCCGGTGCAAGCAGTAGACGCAAGGGGCTATAAGAAGCGGTTCTTGCACGGGTTGCCTCTTGTCGAGAATGTGGCTGCAAAGGAACTCTAGTCACCGATGAATTTCATCCTGAGATGAAGTATCGGTACGGAAATGCAGTTTGATATCAACGTCGCATTTGGCGCTTCGCATTGGCCGCTCTCTCGTCTCTCTCTCTCGCCGGCCCGATTTAATCAAGTTCAGCCCGCAACGCTACACTGAACTCAAACTCCATCAAACACTCACGGTGCGAGTCTCGACTCTCTCATCCAAGTCCTGAGCCATAACTGCAAGGCCCAACGCTCATGCCCTTCGAGCCCTGCCTCCACCCCCTACGCAGATGCTACCCATCCAAGACACCATACTCACCCACTTCCCCAGCCCATCACGACGCCTCATACACCTCTCCCCAAAACTGCCACGCCCATCGCGAGCTGCCCCCTCCCCCCTCCACGGTCGCAGGCTTCCCCCGCACTATGTCTCACCCTGCCCGCTCGCCCGCATCCTGGTCCGCATACACGACGACGCTGGTGACTACGCAGCGCCACCGACCTAGCTGTCCTGATTGCGAGCGCTGGACTTGACTGAGAAAACAGCGCCGAGCGATGGCCTGCGACAGCGCTCCTCCAACTCAGTTGGAGATTGCCGGGGAGTGAGACGAGTTCCACGGCAGTTTGCTGCCGAAGGTGTCCTGCCGGGTTGACTTGGACTTGCGAGCATCCGCGGGGGTTGCGTGGGCAGAGAGGGGAAGGGTGTCATGGAGCGACTGGTTTAGCGGGAGCCTTGCTTCGGTGTGGCGAGCGATGCATTGCTCGGACGAAGGCTCGTGCTACAACATGGGTTGTGGCATCGTGGGTTTGGCGCCGGGGCCGCTCGGCGTTAGCTCTGTCCATCGGCCGAGTGCCATTCTCGAGGTTGCGAGGCGTGGCTCGGGTCAACGGCGCCAGGGGTGTGTGTTTGCGGTCCCGAGCCTACGGGCAGGCCGGATGTGAGGAGGGTGCTCCAACGATCTAATTAGCATGTGGAATCCAAGCATCTATTGAACGGCACATGTGGTATAGAGGGTATATTGGTTACACAACTAAATCATCAGACCCATCTCCTCCGGAGCATAGCGAAGCTGAACTTCGATACTGGGGCAAAATGCTGTTCTCCATCTTCATCTCCAGTCTTGCATCGGATGCGTGTCGGCTGGCGTCCTTGACGTAGTCACCTTCAACGTGCCCGTCCAGAAGAAGTGCGGCCCTCCCAGAGGAACAGGTATCCCCCCGGCTCCGATCACCTTCTGTAAGTCCGAGTACTTGGCCCTCCCGGTCAGTCGAAACGCCCTCAGCTCGTCCAGCACGTCCGTCATTCCGGCCAAGTCTGCTCGGGTTGGAACCTTCAGTTCCCGTGGCATCACTGCGGCGCACCACGCCGTCTGAAATATGTATGACTTGTCTGGCGCGCCGGCGGCGATCTGGCTTGGAGTTGCCGGCCCGATGCCATATCTCAAGCCGTCCTCGACAACCAGCCGTCTGTACTCATTCAACGCTTCATTGTAGCCTGGAGCCGGCCCGGGCCAGCCTGAAAGCGAGAAAACTTCCCCATTCCACTCGCCGTCATATGTTACGTATTGGCTGTCTCGGCCGAACCCAGAAGGGTGGGCGTCGTTAGCCGGGGTATTGGAATGGGGTGTCGTTGCGGTGCCACTCCGCGAACCTGTGGCTGGTTGCCGCAGCTCCGTCTGCTCGTCATCAAAGAAAGAGAATGTTTGTTCGCTATTCAACAAGTCCTCGGCATCCACGTCTCCAAGCATGGAGAAGCTGCCTTCCAGTGGGTCCGGTTCAAACTCTAAGGTGAGCTGTCTCAGACCCTGCACAACACTGGGCCCGCTCCACGATGAAGACGCGCCTGCAGGCGCGTCTTGGATCGCGCGCTCCTGGATGGAGAGCAGCTTTATGAAGTTGATGAGCCGTGCTGCTACTGGCCCGGAGGAGCGGCGGGGGATGCAGGTCAACGTCAAGGATGCCAACCGTGGGTTCATGTCCGGCATGAACGCTTGCGCATACGCCATATCCACTCGCTGCAGGATCGAAGTCTCTGCTAGAAATGCCTGCGCCAGGGTAGATAAGCCGTCGGCCTTGAGCGTAGGCACGTGGGTGACGAGAGAGTGATGAATTCGCAGGGCGCGCAGGTTAGATGAAAACACAGGACGGAAAAGATGAGCCGCGCCGAGGATGCCATGCAAACTGGCAGATGCTGGCCAGTGTCTTGTCCCCGGACTAGAAGTGGGCAACAACGGCATGGAGTCACAAGAAAAGTCTTCCAAGTGCCCCGAAGAGACACGCAGCAGCTTCTGGATGCCTAGAGACGACACCTTGGTGTTTGACAATCGCAAGTGCGTGATGCCATGGGAGGTGCGAAAGGCGTTAGCTTCCTGGTCTGTTTCATCCTTTGAAAGAACGCGGGCAGCAGCCTCGGCCGAGTCGTTGCGAATGGCCCTCCTCCCATTGGACCGAATTGCGAGAAATTCCTGCGGTCCGGCATGCGCCATGTACACTGGAGCGTCGATAAAGTGTCTTTCCGGGTGGGCGAAAGTTGCACTCCACTCCGACTCCTCGAGAGAAAGAAAACGCCCATGCTCGGGTGTACCGTGGGATAAGGGAACCACTGTTCCCTCAACACGAAAATGAGCATCAGAGCGAAGCTCTGCCCGAGCGATGCAACAATCGCGAAGCTCCTGAATGACAGCGTCCGTAATCTTGTTGTCCGAGAGATCCAAGCTCCATAACCGCCGCAAGAAGCGTCTGAGGAGGGCTACCAGCGTCGAGTCATCGATCTCACGCCCCCTGACCTTCAACACGCGTAGATCCGGCAACAGCGTCGGCTGCAGCAGTGGCAAGATGGAGCCCGGCACCCCCGAAATGTCGAGATAGACCAGCTTGTGGAGACAAGGCGAGCTGAACAGGGAGTTGGGGAGGCGAAAAGGACAACCGGCAATGCTGAGCAACTGCGGACGGTGCTCTCGGGAGGAGAGCAGGGATCCAGCCAGGAATTCCGGGTCAAGGTCGGACTGGCCATCAAGCAAGATGGAGTCCACGTTGGGGAGGAGCTCTAGAGCCCTGACGAAGCTCTGACCGAGGCTCTGATTATCGCGATAAGATGCAAAGTGATAGGCATCCTTGGCAAAGTGTCGCGCGTCGAGAATGCGCACAAGGGCGCGGGTCGAGAGCGCAACCTGGCCGAGCCGGTGGTACACAAAGTGAAACCACCAGGTCAGGTCTGTGAAGGCAGCAAACAAGGTCAGTGGTTGTTCTCTGGGTGGCGGGTTCCTCGGCCAGAATGCGGGGCTTGCATTCCATAGATACTCCGGCCGTCACTCACCATCTCCGGGATCGAGGCCGGAAAGCCGAACGGCGGCGAAGAGGTCCGACCAAAGCCGGGGCGCAAAGATAAGCCACGACCGACGGCTCACGAGGCACAGTGATCGGTAGTCGGCGAAACGGACATGCGGCGCGACCAGCTCGAGCCAGTCCGGCCTCGTCGTAGCCTCCCGATAAGACGGGAGCGAGTCCATGACGAGCTGAGTCGGTGCGGGCCACTGCCCAAAGCGACGTCGGCCTTGATGTCCGCCGCAGCGCCGATCCGCCGCGAGACGAGGAAGGACCTAACTTAGCCGCCAGGATGGGGGACACTCGAAACGAGCCGTGGGACGTTTTCAGGAAGGTAATCGTATGTTGGCGTCAGACGAGGTGGAGCGCAGGCTTCTATTCGCGGCTCGCTGACCTCGCACTCGCTCGTGATGCTCGCGGGAGGCGCGCACATCTGACTCGTTGCAGCGCCAGCGAGAATAGCAGCAAACAAAAGCAACAAGATGGAGAGACACCAGCACGATCCTGTACGTACCCAGGTAGCGAGCGACGGGGGGCGACGACAAGGGGGGGTGGGGGGAGTGCGCCGAGCGTGCTCCAGGATTGGCCCCGGACCGGACCGGCGATTGCTTCTCCGGGACGGAGTATCTCGCCTCGTCTAACGGGAGGCTCGCTCGGTCATGGGTTCCGCTGCCAGATGAGATGCGAACGGCGACGCTCCCGCTGCGGTGTGCTAATCGCGACGGGGCGCAGCACACCTGTAGACGCAGGTACGCGGATAGATGGCGATGCGAGGCGGAGCAACGATTTGGGGGCCAGGGGCAGCACGCGATTCCTCTGCAAACGGCAGTGACCGGTGAGTCGACGATGATGATGTTGGACCTCGGTGTCGCGTTGATAGGTCGGCGAGCGGTGAGTGACGATGGTGGATGGACAGCGCGAACAGGTGACAGTGCGGGCGTGGGGGAGCTTCTGTGGGATTGGACGTGAGTTGAGGTCACCTCAGCCTCATCCGAGTATGAGCAAGTCCCTGTAGGGTAAGGAAGCCAGTGGCGGTGCAGGTCGAAGTCGACGTTGCACAGCGGCTAAAAACAGCCGCTGCAGTCGCTGCACGGGCGGAATTTCCCGAGTGCCGTGCGACGACGCCTGTCTTGGATGTCGGTCCTGGCGGCAGCGACCGAGACTGGCGGCCCCCCACATACCCCAGCATTAGCAGAAGCGGCAGCAGCAGCAGCAGCAGCAGCAGCAGGACGGACGCAAAGATCAAAACGCAGTCAGACCGGACGACGCAGCAGCATCCGTCCGACCTTTGGGGGTCGCTCCAGCACCGCAGCGGGCCACAGGACCCCAGCGCCCCACCGCTCACCTTTCTCGCCAGCGGCCCCCCTCCCCACGCCCCGCTGTGGCGCCAGCAGGGGCCGCCACAGCACCCCCGGCTTCGCGTCCACCCGTCCTCCCCGCAACGCCCCAAAAGCAGCCGCCCCCAGTCCCGAACGCCTCGCCCCAAGTTCCCATCGGCTGCCCTGTCGTGTCCGTACTGGGGGGAACCTGGACCTGGACCTGGCCCTAGATCTGCCTTCCCCATCCAAGCGTCCCGCGCAGGGACATGGGAGTGTTCCAAACCTGGAGCGAGCCGACGCCTTTTTTTTTCCTGGCAGGCAAACAATTAGACATGGTCTCTGCCTTGCACACAGGCCCTGCTACGATCTTCCGTCCGAGTCCGATTCACTCTGCCCGATTTGGGTCCGCCTCGCCCCCCACACAACGATGCCGCCTCTCGCGTCCAAATCCGGACGCCAAATCTCATCCGCACGCCCGCGAATCCCCCCCCCAAGTTCCAACGCAACAAGCACGGCGTCAACAACAACAGCCTTGGCGCAGTGCCAAAGCAAAAGTAAACAACAAACTTTAAAGCAAGCGGCAACAGTCGTTTCACAACGGGCTCCCGTTGCTTCGTTTTTCCGTTCTCGAATCCGGCACACCACCTCGCGGCCCAACGCAGCCCTGCAACGCCGAGGATTCAACACCGGAAGCACTGCTCGCATCATCCACTCCAACGTGCTCGACGTTCCATCCGACGCACGGCTGTCACGTCAACGGTCGCTTACACGCAGCCTCTACACAGGCGCCGGCCAACAACGCCCAACCCCAACCGCTACCACCCACCCATCTGTTATCTGCCTCGCTGCAACCGGATGCTTGCGAGTTCTTTTTTTAAATCTCCTCTTGCCTCTCACCCTCCGCTTCGTGTCCAACAGAAAGGGGCAATATGCGGCTCGTGCATTTCTGCATCTGGGTGCCTGCGTCGCCGCTGTCTTCCGGATCCTCCTGTGAGCACCTATCCGTACGTGCAGCAGAGACGGCCGCTGCACCCCGATGGGGACATTTCAGCCACCCTGCATGCAAAAGCGCAACACACTTCACGCTCCACTTTCCAGTAGGTACTCCCGTTCTCTCTACACAAATCATTCGTCTTTTGCCCTTTTCTTTTTTGTCCGTTTCCTCGTGGGAGCGTTTGCGAGTGTGGGCGGGTGAGTCGTCGTGTTTCGTCCTGTCACAAAGCCGGCTGCGCTCTGAGATGCGCGGCGATGCGATGCAAATGCGATGCAATGCAATGCGCTGCGCTGCACAGACCGCAGGCAGGCACGATCCCCAAAGCAAAGACGCTGTGGGAGAGAAGCCACTCTGCCTCATTTCACCAACCAGATCGCATCAGCGTAGGTCACGTCGTAGGAGACATGTTCGCAACTGGAGAAGTCTGGACGCACAGTCCGCAGATCCCCCGCCGTGGCGTCAGCTGGCTGAGTGACGGCACTTGCTTAGCTGCCTCTCTGCCCTGGGTTCGTAGTGCGTCATACTTTCGACACGTCGTACTCCGTAGACTGACTACCTGCCCAGCTCGGGCCATGCTCGGAACCTCATCTTATCTACCTACAGGCTTGGCCCCGTCTAGCCCATGTGAGTAAGCAGGCGCCCCGTCGGTCTAGCCTCTCGTCTTCATTCGTTCCATCCGCCTCGGCCGCAACGGACGGATCTGAGACATCACCAAAGCCCCAGCCCCAGTTTGGCAGATGCAAGACACCCCAAGGTGACAGGGGGGCCGCCAAAAGTGACACATCTGCCACATCTGCCCTGTCTCACCCCCCCATGATCAAGAGTTCAAGTTGCCAATTGCTTCATCGCATTTGCGCATCCTATGGGTATACCAGAATCTGTCCTGTTCCGCGTTCCCCACGACTAGATTACAGCGTATGTAGTATACTACAATACAATATCTTGGTGCTCTTCAACAAGTACACTTCAGCCCTGGCAGCGCCCATTACTTTGTCCCCGGCCCCAGTCGGTTTTCTATGCCGTCATCCCCTCCTTTTAGCCATGCTGTCCGTCGTGCGAGCTTTGCCTTTCCGAGGTCCATCAGTTTGAACAATGAAGAATATGTCGCTGTAGAAATCCACCGCTCCCTCCTTGGGATATCACAAAATTGGCCAAGACGGCCCGCAGCATACAAGAGCATCCTCCCCAATCAAACCAGGCGCCGGAACATGTCATAAATAAATGCCAAACAGATAGTCCATCAGAAGATGAAGAAAAGAAACGAAGCCGGGAGTCGTCGTATCCCGGATGGGGATGAGTGATGTCAACTCCCTCATGGGTATAACCACGGACCACCAAGCCGCGGGTGAGTAGTGGTGTGTGTACGTGTGGGTGGGTGGATAGATGCTGCTGCTGATGCTGGCCAGAGATGCGGCCGCTGAGCGAATGCCCGGACCCTTTTCTCCAGTGCCTGTCTCTTTAGGCAGTCGTTTTTTGAGAGCGTGTGAGTGCAGGTGCGGGTGTTTGTGTTTGTGTGGCGAGTGGTGGTGTGTATGTGAGTGTGCTCCATGGCTTGCTGCGTGTCTCGGGCCCAGCCCCACAAAGCGACGCTTGAGTAGAGCAAGCATCACGTCTGCCCAGGCGCCTAAATGCAAAGCAGGCAGGCAGGCAAGCTGGATCAGTACTCGTCGCCCCGCTTCTCTGCTGTCTTTGACTTTGGTGGGGCTCGTCGTTTGCGGCTTCTTTCCTCTTGTTCGATGACCGGCACGGCAGCAGGGATGAATTCGACGCCGCGATTTCGGCTGTTTGGGCGGGCGTGCAGCTTGCGGTGGTTGTTCAGGTTGTCCTGACGGTTGAACTGGTCCTTGCCGCAAAACTCACACGAGAAGCGGTTGGGGCCTTCGCCGTGGAAACTAGATATCTGTGAGCTCCTATGATGAGAAACAGGCGATGCTGCGAACTCACGTCTGCTTGTGGCGTTTGAGATGCTCGTTGCGGCGGAACGCCTTGTGACACCCCGGGTAATCGCACTTGCACATGGCCCGGCGGACAACGTCAACAGAAGCTCCGTCGCTCTGCCCCGAAACCTTTCTTGACGGTCGGATCTGGGCTCTCTGGAGTTCGTTTGTCTTGCGCTGAATCTCGTGGACCATCATCTTGCGATGAGCACGCAGACGGCCAGGCGAAGGAGGGCACTGCAGCTGGTATCTTCCCATCGGCGAGACGGAGTGTCGGTCCACGGCCAAGGCCTCAAGATCGTGGGACGGCAGACTCTTCTGAGGGAAGAAGGAGATGGGGCTGTCGTTGGCACATGACCAAGTCGATGAGGACTCGGCCATCTCTGATCCCGAAAGGCTGTGAGTGGGCGTCATCATGAACGATGTTGGGCCGACGGCTGTCTGGGGCGAGATGGTGTACATGGGATAGGGGCCGGATGGCGTGACGGATCCCATCGAGTGTTGCGAGGTCATGTTCATCTCCAGCATGTGATCGTAGTCGGGAGTGGCCAGGCCCTCAACCTTCTTCATGGGCGTGCTGGGGAGGCTGTTTGGGAATGGCAAGTGCTCAGGGTCTGGCTTGACGGCGCCAAACAGGTACTTGGGCACGTTGCTGGTAGGAGACGTGAGCTCGGCGGCGTGAGGGCCACCAAAGGCACAGCCGTTGTCGAACTCGAGGCCCATTTCGTTTGGAGTCGATCGTCGCGAGGTGGGCGTGAAGGGGTCGTAGGGAGAGGAGCTGGTGGAGAAGCTGGTCCCGGTGGAGGGACAGGACATGGCCTGGCTGCACATGCTGAAGCCGTCTTCCATTTCGAACCGGAACTCTGAATCGAACTGCATTGTGGCGGATGTAGGAAACGGATGTCTTCCAAGACTTGTGAAGTAGAGGACGGGTTCTTGTCGAGAACCAAGACCAGAGGTTGCGTAACTCAGCAAGTACGCAGCAGGAACTTACACTCGCGCTCCAGTACTCGTATGTGATGCGAGAAGCTTGGGCGTGAGAAGCGGGTGCGGTTCTGGTCGGGAATGCTCTCGTTCAAGAGGGACGCCCCTGAAGATATACCAGAGAGGAGGAATGAGCTGGTGGAGAACGGCGACGGGTCTGAAACATGCAAAGAGGTGCAGATCAACCCCGGCCGATCGTGAGACCTTGTTGTGCTGAGCAGGAGAGACGCCGAGAGACAGGTGGTGTGGCCCAAGGCCAGTATGGAATGGACAAAGCGATAGGCGAAGAGGCAATAGATCGAGGACGGCGAGGGCGACGATCCAAGGAGGGCGACGGCAAGGCGGGGCGGGCAAGCACCAGACTCCACCGAGACTATCGGCGGTATAGAACGATGTTTTGGATATCCGATGCTGTTTCTGGGTGCCCTCGGAGCTCTCACTTTCAAAAGGGAGCAGCGGGCTAGTTAAACTTATAGAGGAGCCCGCCGCGGTGACAGTCGCGTTGTGGCATGGCATGGCAAGGCAAGGCATGGACCCATGCCATGCATCCCCATCGAGGCCAAGGGTCCCGACCGTAGGATTGGGGCAGGCAGGCAGCTTGGCCGCGGCGCTCGAGCCAACAGCGGTTTCCCGGAGAGGAACAAACACAAAAAGGCAGTGCGTGCGCATGTTTGCGTGCGTGGGCGTAGCAGAGGCGTGCGGTGCGGACGCATCGAGGTGTGGATGCCGGACTAGCTCGTCGGTGGTGGGTAGACAGATGGATCATGGACGAGGCGGATGGGGTGAGGTGGGAATCAGGGGCAGGGTGCGCAGCGAGTGCTAGCGCCAGCCCACAGCTAGAGGCAAGTAAGGCAAGGCAAGGCAAGGCAAGTACCGTCGCGGGAGGGGCGTGCGGCGACGCATGCGAACCCGCAGCCCACATCCTCCGCCACCGCGCCCTGAATCGCCTCTCCCGCCAACAGCGCCATCCAAACCCGGCGGCACGCATCCCAGCATCGGACCCGTACGAGTGCGCAGCTATCGAGCAGGCAGGTAGCCGGCCAAGCGCTGCCACAATGGGGGCTCACGCTCGCGGCGGCCATGGCCTGGAGGGGCAGGCGGGGCATGGCACGAGGGGGCCGTGAGGCGGGCGCGGTACTTGGGCGCTGGGCAGCCGACACGCACCTCGGCGGGGTACCCTCGATTAGCTGCGAGCTTGCTCTCTGGGCGCACACCACCACCGCAGCGGCTGCCGCCACACCACCAACCCCGGCCGCATCCCAGCACAGACTGCCAGGAACCGTGCCATCATCTCGCCGCTACGAGCAGGCCCACGCAGGCGCAGACACGACGCACGCACATCACTTCTGCCGTGGACGGCCGTCGCAGGCTGGCAGATCGGGTGGGGACCCTGGGGCCTGTCCGCCTGCAACCGTGCATGAACGGTCGCTGCCGAGCCCGCTCCCTCTGAGCGCTCCCCATCGTCGCCCGTCGCACGCAGGGCAGCAACTCAAGACCAGATCGGACGAGCAATAAATGAGGTACCCAGCACGTCGCGACAGGGGCCGGGGGCCCTCAGACCCCTCCCTCGCCTTCCAGGCACGGCAACCCGCACATGGGGCCATAATCCATTGCTCGCCGTCAACATCGCCATTGTTACTCGTACTGGCAACAGGCGACGAACCAGAAACGGCATCCTGCGCACGCGACACCCCAGGGCATTCACGCGCACGCTGCCCACGCCGCGGCGATTCCGCTCCGCCCCCCGCTCAGCCCACGCACTCCATCGCGCTCTTTCGAACTTTGGATTTGTACCTAAGTTGCGCTGCGCCCATCGCGTAGCGGTACTTGCTCTCGCGCTCGAGGAATGGGCGCCATCCTGGAATGGAGATGATGGCAAATCTTCGCTCCAAAACATCCCTCGCGAGTGAGACAGCAGTATCTCGCCGAAGAGGCCGAGGGAGGGACGCTGGTGGTCGAATTGTGGTCGTCCCCGGTGCTCACTCGCGCCGCGCCACTGCCCTCGCAATTGTGAAGAGGAAGAACAAGGACACGAACAAGAAGCGTGTGGGGTTACTAGGACTCTTTCGTCGACAGAGGCGGAGCAGGCCATGGAGGCGTCGTCTCGCAGTCCGTCAAGTCGTCCCCCAGGAAAAGGAAAAAAGTAAACAGAGTTTCGATCTTCTGCAGGTCTTACACAGCAACAGGGCATTACGAGCGGAGATGCCATCTCCCCTGCCAGGCAACCCGTTCAGGGACAAGGCAAGGGCAGCAAGCTACACGTGGAATCAGAAGAGGGCGCTACGAAAGTGGGCGTTGAACGATGGCGGGCATGGCTCTCTTCCCTCTCGACTATCCGGCCGCCGTTGCCGCCCTCTCGACTCTCGGGCTTGCAGCTTTCCCCAGGTTTACCGGCCGCTGGCTTTTCGCCGTCCGCCACTGGCCTCTCCCGATATTGCTGGCGTGATGTCATTTCATTAGCTGCTGGTCTTCCGCCTTGGAGCTACGAGTAAACACGCGGTGGTCCGGTCCGGCTCGTCAATAGAGACCGAGGCGACTGCCGTGGGTGACGGGCCCATATTTTATGAGCCCCATACGAGCCAGCCATTTCGCGAGACCCGAAAGCGACCCCCGGCAGGCCGACTAGCAAAGTGTATTCCACGGCGTTATAATGCCGAAGCCCGTAACACGAGAACTTAAGTTACCAGGAACATTTCGGAAGCACGGTTACACAGAGTGCGACCCGGCAGTTGGCGGCTTTGCAACCTTGACCCAGCCCAACGCGCCGGTAGCGACTACGACGTTGATCAGCTTGGCTCGAAGAGCTCGGGAGATGGATCCTTGCCGACTGCAGCTTTAATGCGCAATTGGGCGCGCTGAGCGTGCTATAACGGGCGCGGTCCGCATGAGCCGTGTCCGAATCTGGAAGCATACTCGTAGGCCCCTCTCGAGGCCGACAACACGGGAGACGGGGATCCTATTGGCACATGCGTACTCGTATCTTTCACGCTCTGTTTGCTTCGCAAAAACCCCGGAGAGCATCACCTCGGGCGACAGGAATTGCAATGGAGAATTGGAGATGGCCGGCAGTCTAATGTGGTGGGTCCCCGAGTCCCCATGTTGCCCGGCTCTCGTCGAAGTTCCTCGCCCACCTTCGACGACGTTGCATGCCTGCGGCTGGAGCAGGCAGAGGACCCTCTGTTGCTTCCCCAAGCTTTGAGTTTGCCCAATATCAGGTCAATTAATGACCGCAGGTTGGCGCCTCATTGCGTGCAGAACCGCCATGCATTTACGAAGGGTCATGTGAAGCTCGCAGCAGGGCGCTCTGCGGTTTGCGGCGTCCATGTTGTGCACCCTGTCTCGGTCCGTGACACAACACTTCCAGGCGACTGAGCACAGCAAAAACATAAAAGAGCCGGCGCGGCTAGGACCTCCAACTTGCGAGCGGCGCCCGTCTCTTGGAAAAACCCCGGCGCCTCAACCGCAGGTCGCCAGCTCTCGACGCCCAAACCCCACCACACCACGGCTCCACCAAGATGGCCCGTTGCGCGACCAAAATTGGGCGCCGTCATTGCGTTGGCGTCAGCTGGCGTTTGCGGGCGGCTACGGGCGCCTGCTGGCGCCGTGGACTCGTAGCGACGACGGCCAGGCCGAGCCGGATGCTCGACGTATGCGCCAATCCGAATGGAATCACGAGATATCGACCGGAGCTGGCGCGTCTGTCCGGGGGGCTGTCCTCCTCAGTCTCAGTCCTGCTCGTACTCGCAATACTCCGACGGCTAGTGACATTTCCATTCTATATTATCCGTCCCCTGTTCGCTTTTGCAGCTCCAACAAAGGTGCCGTCGCCGTTTGTGTCTCAGGCCATGGGTATCCTCACCACCTTGGTGTCGAAATGTCACCGGAGCGACATCAATCCTCCCTCAGCCGGCTCGGCCAACATCATCCGAACGTCGGTACTATCTTCGTCGACTCTCGGCATCACCGCCAGATACGAGTAGTCAATCACATCTGAACACTCGTTTTGCAGCAGCCAACCCCGGCAATCAGACAATGGACAGGCGCCTTGCCCAACCTGGCGTGCAAATGGGTACACCACGTCTACGTGTACTTGCTTTTCTGCGATTATCCCATCTTGTCTTGACGCGATCTGAGTCTCCGTCAGGGGTCTCACGTTGACAAAGCGAGACCTCGAACCCCGCCTGCATTTCTTGCATTGCATCTAGTATCAAGGGATTCAAGGGATAGGGAAACATGGCAATTTCGATCCTGAGCCCAAAAGCCCGTTGGAGGAAGAAGTGCATCCCTAGGTAGTCGGTACTCTGGACGACGCTTCGTACACTGCTCACATTTTACAGCCACACCTTGCGTCAAGTCGACCTCAACTCAAGTGGCCTCCATCACGCCACTTCCCTGGTCTCTCCCCCCACCGTCTCTCCTCCATCTGTCTGTACGAGCGCTGGCCTAGCTCAATTGGGTATTGGCGGAGTACGTGTAGTTGTAAGACGGGCAACACAACGCCGTCTTCTCCCCTGCTGCTCTGCCGGCTCTCGCCAGCTCCGGGTAGCCTTGCCCCTGGATCCGATATATTCCCTTTATTGGTCTTGAACCTTCTTTATTTTACCTTTGACGGTCGGCCGTGGCCTTGCCTGTTGCAACTAGTATTACAACTGTTGCGGGGGATCTAGCTCCACATGCGAACACTTGCCTCCAAAGTGGCTGGCTTCTAGACTCTGTCACACGTAAGGTACGCATTGCGCGGCAGGTTGACGGAAATGCCGGTGGCCTTGGTGGTCATCCCGCCTCTGCCCATCTTGGACGGTATTCTTCGGTCGGCGACCTAACAGTCTCCGAGCTCGGAGCATTGATACCTCTAGCTTGCTTGTCACTTGGCGTCCAATTGAACCATGGTCCCCGTGACTCCATCAGCCTTACGGATGACTCCTCAAAGTCCCTGAACAAGCGGGCCGTGAAGCTGGGGTCAACTGCCGTGTTCGTTGGTACCGAGTACGTAAACGTGGCAACCCGGCCTAAACCCGGACGGAGGACCCTTTCTGACTTTGAAGCTTGTTATGCCATTGGCCCGGTTGAACTCGTCAGCTAGTTCGACTTGGCATGCCATAGCCACCAGGTGCGGGTAAAAGCGGAAAGTTCCTCGACTGAAGTGTGCGCCAGCCGCCCAGGCGCCAGGAATGCCTTGCTTAAAACCCTGGTCAATAATATTCCGTGCAAGGATAGCCTGTGATTCCATCGCCGCCCGCCTTTGGGGGGCGTGGCGTGGTGACTGAAGGCATCGCAGGCCGGACGGCTTGGTCTGCGGTGATGGCCGCTGGCGTGGCTGTGGCAATTTGCATGGAGTTGCCCATTAGCTCCTTGGTTTGTTCGAGACAACCTGACCAAAGCCCACGTGTGACTTGCTAACCCACTACCGAGGAAATAGCTGACAGCTGTAGGGGACTCATCAAGTCGAGGGTTAATTGCACTCCGATGGTGGCACTCGCATGAGCACTCACTAGAGCGACCTTTGCCCGAATTCAGACACTCTGGGTGTCACGTCTCAGCCGCTCGGTTCATATATAATCGACCCGGAGTTTTCTGATGTTTAGCATGCGCAAAATGCCTTTGATGTTGCCGGCGACGCGAACAACGACAATATCGAGACTGCCCTGGGTAGGCTCGCGTACCCGGCGGGCCACCAATGATTCGTTGCCCCTCAAAAGGGTCTATGGATCCCGGGAGATCGTGCCGCCGGATGGGATGTCACCGTTCTTTGACCTCCAAGGCCAAGCCCAATAGCCGCAGCCAACAGCAATGCTAACGAAGCGTATGTGTAGAGGATCGCAGGACGATGGGACGGGTTCCCGTCGGACGGTTCAGCAAACGCTCGCGCTGCGTTCCACTTCACAGAGCACCTACAACTATTCGGGTTAGGTTACGTACGGCCTGGCCGTGCTAGGAAACGGTCCACCTGACAGCCAGGGAATAGTCATACGGAAGGGCGTGCGAGTCCCTCGAGTCTCGGCGGGCCCATCCACTGTCCAATACCAATGGTGTCCAACGAGAAGCGCCAATGCTCAGCAATTATAGCTTTCGTATTTTGCTATCATCAGGCTTCGCATTAATTTCGATGTCTATTCCACAGAAGCACGGGACGCATCGCGGTGCTTGCGACGGAGAATTTCTCCTTGTGGCGTGGGACTACCCAGCACCCGCAAGATATATCCGTACTCGTACACGTCTAAGCCGGCATTTGACATCCATCCGGTCTGTTCTTTTGAAGGTACGACGAGTACCGACGGCAGCTGCGCGCGAGGGGGCCAGAGTCTGTTGGGCGAGAACCTCGTCTGGCAAGTTAGCATTGACGAAGAGTCGGCGAGCCCACTCTTTGCGGGCTCGGCCCGCTGCAGCTCGCGCTGTGGACTGCTCCCTCCGTGCATACCATACAATACACATTGTATGCAGCAGGACGGAGCACAGGGACGGCGGCCTCCCTTCCCCTCTCCTAGCCCCAGGGCCCGGGAATCTGGTCCCGTCCAGGAACCCGAAATTCTGGATTGGCGGACACGCCGAGAAGGGATGTGGCGCGGGACTTGGACATCCGCACGAGCCTCCCCTTCCCCGCCATACGAGTACAATGGCCAGCTGAGCCGGGCCGGGGGGCTCGACTTTGCGCTCTTGGCGGGCGCCCAGAACATTGTCGACGCATCACCGCGACCGTTATAGTACGAGTATGATGGTCGTCGCCCCACAGCGCGGTGGAACGTGTAGTAAGCCGATCAGCTATGCAACGTATAATACCCCTTTGCGATTTACCTTGAGGCAGCTGGGTTTCAGATAGTTTCCGCCTCCAGAAAATACAGGACATGGGGCAACGACGAGCGTTCCTTGAGGCTATACGGTACTAAATCCTACGAACCGCGGGGATGGTTCACCCGTGACATCCTCGAGCCTGTCTCTTGGGTCGTTTTGACGTGCCCCATTGTTTAGAGTTTGACGGTGGCCCTAGCAGGGGTTGAACCGGCTCCGCCGGTTCCTGGACGTGCTGAACTAGCCCCATTGGTGTTGACACGTCAGATCTCCGCTTGAAAGTTGATGCCTGAGTTGGGCTGGCGGGCGACCAAAAAGGCACCCATGGGGATACTATCAAGTGATCGACGACCCTTGCGCCACCCACGACCATCGACCGGTGAGCAGATGCCCAACGAGTTTCGGTTTGTAAAGCCGAGAGAAAGATTCCTTGTTCGCGCGTCACAGCTGAAACTCCCTTCGCCGTCTGAACCACGAGTCACATTTGCGGAGTCGTTGCTCCCTGATGTTGGGTCTTGTGCTTCAGCTTTGCCGGGTTTATTCGAGAATCATTAGGCCGCAGCCTCATCTGCAACTGCCGCGACTTCCTCCTCCACTTCCTGGAGCACCTCCTCCATCTCGGCCTCGGTTGCTTCTAGGCCTTCAGAGCTCATGAGCTTGTTATCCTTGTCCTCGGCTGCGCCGTTTGTTAGCCCACTGTTGTTGCCAGGGAGGGGAGGCTGCCAGCGCTCTATGCAGCGGCAAAACGACAGAACGCATGGAGTGTACTTACTTCTCGCCTCGACGAGCAAGTTTTCTTGCACCTCGCAATCAGTTAGGACCGAGTAATCGCCGATGACACATCGCTTGCCGAGTATGCATTTGCTCAGTTTGCAACCTTTGCCGATCACAACGCCCTCCATCAGTACGCACTGGGTAAGTTTCGCGCCTTCCTGGATTTGGCACCCGGCTCCGACAACAGATTCCTTGATTGATGTCTTCTCCTCAACCGTCACATTTTCAGCAATGAGACTGTCTTGTTTGGTGATTGTCGTGCGGGGCTTGACGCCCTCTGGATAGGCTACCTTCCGGGGGTGCGCGAACGGAGAGGCCGCCTCGGCCCCGGCCTCTTCTATCGAGGGGAGCTTGGCCAGCTGAAGTGAAATCGCGAGCAGCAGTTGCGCCGTGTCGACGCGGCGGAGGAGAGGCGCAGTCTCCTGGCCCTTGGCTCGGTGGATGTATGCGATGACAGGAGGTACCTCGGTTTCCGAAGACCTTACTGCCACAGCATCGCCACCCTGGACGTCGGTCGCTGGCAGGAGCAGAGCTTGCCCTTGCGAGGTGAGTTGACCGTCCGGGCTTGCGTCTCGTGGCGAGGATATGCTCTCTGGCGTTGATTCATCGTCGTCATCCGCAGCCTTGCCATGACACAACGTGTTGATGTGCAGCTTCTCGGCCAGCCCACGCTGCCACCCGGCCTTCGCCCACCAGCCGACCACGTCCTCCCCAATGCTCTCGAGTCGATCGTTCTCCTTGATGAAGTCTAGTATCCAACGCGGAAATATATAAATGTGTGCGTCTCTATGGGTTGTGTACATCCGAACACGTGGGTTGGCTCTCAAGAGGCTATGGCGGATGGGCAGTGCCTTTCGTTCTTCTGTGATGTCGTTGAGGGAGTCTGTCGGGATGGAATAGACGAGTTTCGAGAGCTCTGGAAAGACGGATCCCTGTGGCGGCGCAGTGGGCGATGCAGGCAATGGCGTCGTTGCGATGAAGTCGGTCTCCTCCCCCTTTACGGGAGTCGTCGCCTTACTATCGTACCAGACTCCCAGACCCCCGCTGTGACGAGTCTGACTACTGCTGTTGAACGTATTGGATTTCAGAACGTTGGTCAGGCTTGCCGACTTGACCATCCAAGCTTGCAGGAGCTTCTCTCCGGCAAGCTCACAGACGAGGTCGCAAGGCAGAACGATGAAGTCCGCCTTGACCAGCTTTCGGATCTCCGGCAGCCGCAAGATCTCAGCTGTGCCAGCGTTTTGATCCAGATCAGCCGGCGCCAGAATGTCTGGCCGCGGCAATGGCAGGCCAGTGAACACAGGGTTTGTGTTGAACGCTGTGGTCAATGCATCCCGGGCAGAGGGAGGGCATATCAGAGTGATGTCTACGCGGGTGTCAGCGCCAGAATGAATAGATGAGCTAGCGGGCTAGGTTCGATTAGATGCCACGAAGATAGCACCTGTCCATGTTCGCTCTCAAGTGCCCACCCAGCATTGGTGATACTCCACGACGGAGTTTCACGATGAGGTGAAGACGTAACTCACCCGTGACACCCATTCGCAGGCAAAAGTCGATGGGATACCAGACCATGGGCCGGTTTGCGATCGGCAGCAGGGCCTTGGGATTCTCATCGGGATTCGAAGTGAACGTCGGGAACGACGATCCTGGGCCGCAGAGGATGAGGGCCTGCAGGCCTGTCGAGGCCTGGGAGACGGCGTGGGGCATGGTGATGAGAAGTCGGCCGCGTCGAGCCCAAAGCCTTGAGCGTGTCTTGCAGGCGAAGTTCCGAAGGGCGAGTGTGGCGTCTCAATTCAAGAGTATCTTAGTCAAGATACCTTGGGGAGGCAGGGCTGACGTGCCGTGCGTTGATATCAACCCGTCGTGAGCTCAGCAACTGGCCAGAAGAGTCATAAAGAATTATTTGATCCCCCACCAACGAAAGGGAAGCGGACTTTGTGGCGTAGTGTGGCTGTGTGCTATTGTTGAAGCCACACCGGCCAGCACGTTTCACGTGTGTCAACGAGCCCCTGGCGCCTGCTGCGAGCCCCTCGGCCCGGATATTCAATGCTCCCCCCGCCAATGGAGCCTCGGGAAGCTGATGCGCGTTGCTGGGCTCGGCGATTAGGCGCTCCACCATTGTTGACATTGGCGACATCTCCAGCCACTCGACTTTGGACGCCGCCGCAACACCCGGCAGCGTGCTACTTTCCTCATCCCGCACCTCATCTCGTCACCAGCAAACACCCCAACAAGATTTTCCCGTGCCGACCAAGCAGGCGATTCCGTTGCGCAACTGATAGCACCCAGCACAGCGACTCCGGATCCCCTCCGCGTCGCTTGCCGCCCCTAGTATCATCCGGCGCGCTCAGCGATGCGACACCCTCCCGCATAAATGTCGCCGCCTTACGATCGGTACGACCGCGGATCCTCGCGGCGGAGTGTCTGGACCCATTGGGTGCCGCTTGTCGTCACGCTCACGGTTGCCACGGCTGGCTTGGCCGCCTGGGCATGGAGCCAGCGTCGCGATGATGAGGACGACAACCCCGCCGACCACGATCCCGGCTTGGACTACGATCATGCCGACTACGGTGATAATCCGCCTTACGGCGCATCGAGCCAGGATAGAGCGCCGGAGAAGCCGCCGCGACGAGACGACGAAAGCTACGGGGTAGCCCCGGCGCCGAGCGATGTTTCCGCGGCGGGCTGGGGAGCCAGGATGTCTGGCGCGCTGCGGCGCACCCCAAGCCCTCAGCAGTTCCTCGACTCTACCGGCAAGACCGTCGCTGCCGGGGTAGCTGCTGCTGGCGCGGTGGTTGGGAAGGCCTTGGCCTCGATCCGCGAAGAGGACAAGGCCTACGCCGAGAACCCCTGGTCTGAGGAGGCGGACGCGAAGAAGGAGCGCTCTCCCTTAGCGCCGGGCACCAGACGGAGGACCGTTGCGGTAGTAGTCTCTGCCGATGCTCGCATTTCCGAGGGGCACGACGATGAGTCCCACGAACTCGCTGTAAGTGACACAAGCTACACGGTGCAATGCTCAAGTGTTGACGATCGAGCAGTCCATCTTGTCTCACATCCCGCGACGCAACGACTTTTCCAAGATCAAGCTGTACATCTTGATTTACGCTCCAGACCTCAAGGAGACTGCGTTGGATACCACAACCAGTAACCTTCCGCCTCCCTCGCTCAGCTCGTCATTTTCTAACATCGGCCACGATCAAGAGCAAACTTCCGTCGAGGAGTCCAAGAGCCCTGGGTAAGCCTCCGTGGCTTCTTTTTTGCTTCGGCACTCTACTGACTGCTGATGGCAGGGCTTCGACGGCAAACAGCGCCGCGTTTAACGGAGTGTACGCTCAGGCTCTGAACCTTGTGGACAAGGAAGCCATGATTCTCCCATTCACCACGCCCAACGGCCATGTTCACCTTCTCCGCCACATCCAACCAGAGGTTGTCTATCTGCAAGAGTCTTTGGGCGGCGAAAATGGCAGCATCATCACCAACATCCAGACCTGGCTGCGACACGACATCATCCTGGTTGTGGGCGCCGAGAGCGGGTCCGGCGGCCTTGCCGATAGCGAATCCGAAGCTGAAAAGAGCAGCAAGGTCGAGAAGTGGTGGCAGAAGCCTGAACGGGTCGGCCGTGGACGTGGTGTGGTGGTGGTAGATGGAATGCGCGTTCACGATGACTGGGTTCGTCGGGTCCAGGGACGGGAATGATTGAAGCGCATACCCTCCCCTCCGGGGCAGGCTTGAAGATATAAGGGTCAATGCGTGTGTCTATAGCAACTGAGATATGATGTAACGAGTTTGATTCTCATCAAGGCACTTGTGCATCTGCTGTTATGCCCAGAAAGGAACCGGACGCTCTTCGCAATCAGCAGGAGGACTGCATAGATTGTAGGCCATGGGTGCCGCGTCAACAGCACAAAGCGTAAGGCTTGAGGCCAGTGGATTCTACATTGTAGTGTTAAGTAGCCTGGTGTTCAATGGCTGTAGGCAGATTTGCAAAGGTAGATTAGGGTCTTGCATTTCTTGCTGCTGTTGGGCCGCTAAATCATTGTCTTGACGCTGGAGGCGATGCACGGTTATCACGTGATGTTCGCGCCTATGGGGCCCATGTGTACGGAGTACGTACAGTACCAGGACTACGACATGGACGACGGACGTCCGTGACACCTGACCTCGCTCGAGCAACCAGACTTTCAAAGTCGCTCGTTCAGTTGTCATCTTCGCACTCGTGCATCTCTTCCCTTCACCAGCCCAGAGACCATCTCTGGCGTTCGCCATCTGCACCGGCCCGGCGCGGGCTCGCCCTACCCCATGCGCAAACTCTAGGTACCTGCTACACCATCACGCTCTCCGCAACCCACTAGCGCGCCGCGAACGACTCGACATCCGGCATCATCACCTAACCCCACCGAAACAAAGCACGACGACCTGCGCGCCACGGCATCCATGGTCGCATCCTGGGGCTCGATACAACGCGCACGCCCCGACTCTACGGTACGAGCGGCGGGAGAGAAGCAGCAGCAGCAGCAGCAGCAGCAGTAGCCAGGATGGCGCCCGCCAGCCCCGTCGTGCAGCCGAATGGCGCGACCAAGGCCAAGCGTCCAGTGCCGACTGGAATCCAGACCAACGGTATCGCAACCTCCACCTCGTCGCCATCGCCTTCCTTGTCGGCCAAGAAGCCCCCGCCGAGCGCGAAGCCGACTCCCAGTTCCGCGAGTGACCGCACCATCACCGCCTCAACCGTGCGGCCCGTCAACCGAGCGCGCCGCGATACAGCCTCCCAGGTCGCGACGAGCAGGAACTCGAGGAATAGCGCAGGCATGCGCTCAGGGTCGCTCTCCGGAGACGTGGCCGTCAACGGCACACAGGCTCCGCCATATGGTTTGTCGCTCCCGTTCTGCGTTGGCCTGAGAGGCGCGTCACGGCCTTCGACGAGAGCTCATACGTGTACAGTCGTTTCCGATGCATATATCCTGAAAAAGTTTGCCGGGAAGCCTCCATCGCTGGTCGTCCAACTACATGCGACGCACTTCCGATTCCAGAACCAGGAGGGCATGTTTCCGTACAAGTCGCCCATGAAGATGTTTCTCGAGCACCTCAAGACTCGCACCGTGCCTCACGACCTCTTGGGGCATTTCAACCAGGCCAATGTACCTTTTTATGACGGCTGCCTCATCGTGCAGGTCCATGACCACAAGTCGTCGGCCCAGACCAAGGATGCGGCCAAGGCGTCGTCCACACCCAGCACCGTGGTTGCATCCTCGATTCACAACTACAACCAATGTCTCACACCATCACCCTACGTTCCGTTCCCCAAAGAAGGGCAAAATACCGGTGACTCGAGTCCCAAAGAGGAACCGGACTCCAAGGACAAGAAGACCAGCGACAAGGACAGTATGCCGGCCCCGAGTCTCCCCACGGATGCCTCGAAGGGCCGGAAGCCAAAGGTGTTTACGGTCGTATTGCATCCTACGCCGGAGAGCCTGCAAGCCGACTTGCGGATAAAGGCCACAACGCCTAGGGGTCTCGGCGATGGGGGTGGCAGCACAGATGCGGGTGTTCCGCCCTCAACACCCTTGACACAGGTGCCTCCGACACCGACAACGGCGAACATGCCACCCCCAGCGAAACGCGTTAAGAAGGAGAAGATGGAGCTGGACGGGAGCAACATTTATGCTGCCGAAGGGGAGATCCTGCTCGCCACCACCGCGCCCCTCTTTCTGGAGCCCACCAAAAGCGCTGAGGAAACGATTGCCCTCCTGGAAGCCATGTCCCATCCCCAGCACTCTGAACAACCACCGCAGCCAAAGGCAAGAAAGAGGACGATTGCGGAGATGGCCGCCGACGAGGCCGCTGCCGCCGATCAGGAGCGGTACATGCTCGCTCTGGACGACCGGCTGTCTTCCAGCCTGACAGGCACCCAGGGCGCAGGTGGAGCTGACGGCGATGCCCAGACCGGTGCTGCTACCTTTGAACCCAGATTCGAGCGATTTAAGGTTATCGACGACATCAAAAGGGAACAGGCAGAGAAGAAGGAACAGGAGCGTATCAAGCAGCAAGAGAATGATAGGCGGGTCCAGCTGCAGCGACAGCAGGAAGCCCACCAGAGGCAGCAAGCAGAGGCGGAGAAGGCCAGGCGGGAGAGAGAGCTCAACCAGATGCGGCAAGCAGAGGCTCAACGGCAGGCCATGGCGGCCCGCGTGGCCTCGAACAATGCCGCCCAGAACAATATGGCGCAAAGCATGGGCCAGGCTCAGCACGGCCATCCCGTTCAGGGCGGGGCCATGGGCTTGGCCAACGGCGTCCCCGGTCAGAACGCGATGCAAAACGGCATGCAGGGCCAGCCGCAGCCTCGGTTCCAGGCTCAGATATCTCAAGCGGCTGCCGCGTCCCCTGTCATTGGACAAGGGACGCCGCAAAACATGTCTTCACCCATGGTTGGCAGCGTCCCCATGCAGCAGACCAACTCCAACATGGCAACAAGCCCTCCTCGGCCACCGTCTGTCGTCCAGAACGCCCAAATATCTGTGCCCATGGCACACAACAAGTCAGCCAGGGGTAGTCAACAGAGTCACCCCTCGAACACCCCTCGTATGCCTCACTCGACGCCGAACATGGCCCATGGCACACCCATCAACAGGCCAGCCATGGTCGCGACACCCCGCATGACGCAGGCCAGCCCGCCCCCGAACATGATGGCTCAGGGTTCCCAGATGGGCCAGCCTCAGGCAATGATGATGAACGGCCAAGGCATGAACCAGCACAACCCGCAGGTCTTTGCACAGATGGCAGCACAGCAACGGGCCATCGCGCAACAGCAGCAGATGGCTGCCATGCAGAACGGCGGCGCCAACGTTGCCATGAACGGCCAGTCCATGTCGCCCCAGCAGCAGCAGCAGATGATGCAGGCGATGATGCAGCGGCAGGCGCTGATGCAGCAACAGCAGCAGCAACAACAGCAGCAGCAGCAAGGAGGCATGATAACGCCCCAGCAGCAGCAGCAATTTGCGCAGTACGCGCAACAGCTGCAGAACATGCAGTCAAGTCAGCTCCGCCAGATGAGCCCTCAGATGCAGGCTCAGCTGCAGCAAATGGCACGGATGGGACAGATCGGCAATCCCATGCAAAGGCAGGTCAGCGGCCAAATGATGAACGCCAACAACGCCAACATGCAAGCCCTCGCAGCTATGCAAATGCAGCAGCAGCAGCAGCAACAGCAGCAGCAGCAACAACAACAACAACAACATCAGCAGCAGCAGCAGCAGCAGCAGCATTCGCAGCAACAACAACAACAACAGCAACAAGGCCAGCCGCAGCCAATGGGAGCAAATCCCATCCAGGTTCAATTGCAGAATAACGCTCGCCAGATATACGCGAGGCTGCTACAGAACGCAGTGGCCAAATTTGGTGGTCCTGAGAACATCCCTCAGGACACCATGGACAAGATGAAGCAGTCTTCGTACGCCCAGGCGCAACAGATGCTTCAGCAGACCATGGCACAGAGGCGGGCGCAGCAACAGATGTTGATGCAGCAGCAGCAGCAGCAGCAACAGGCTGCAATGCAGGGAATGGGCGGGATGATGGGGCATCAGGGCATGTAGGATGCAGCCGCGGCCTCGAAGGGCTCTCGGGGACTCCGGAGCACGACGAGACTTGGCTGAATGACAAGGCAACGATGGAGGCATGATTCGTCGAGTTGGCGAGGGACCATCGGAGTTTGGGATGAAGCCGATATCACAGACGGCTCATTGATCTGCTTTTATCTAATACCCCGGGGCTTGGTTTCAACGCAATGGGTTCTATTCTCTGTGGACGAGCATTTGGATTCTTTGAAACTTGGAGCAAAAACGGATTTGGTCTGGCGTGGCGTTGGCTGGTGCAATGCTGGACGTTCTCTGCACCACACTACGTGGGTACCTTGTGCTCGCAGTGTTCTGTACTCCGTAGAAAGTATAACTGGTTATCACGCCGGCGTAATTAAGTGCGGTGCGACTGTGTGTGTCATGACGAGGCGTCAGCTTGACGCTGCGAATGGCCTTGGCCAGCATTGCAAGCATCCGCATCCAGGCGTCACGTGAAGCCGTCTCCACAACTGCTGCGGTGGGCTCGGTGGGCCATGACACAAGCGCCGAGGCGGGAAGCTGGTCCACGACAAGGTCCAGACAAGAGGCACAAGCTCTCCCAAACCGCTCAAACGTGGCCAGTCCAGCACGAGGCGTTCGTCAACTTGTTTACAGCCATTCTTTAATATCTGTGCCAGCTCCAAAGCCAGTTCGCCGTTAGCTTTGCTTTGCTCCTCCTGGTCGCTCCGCTGCCTGCTCGCTTCCTGTCCGCGCGTTGCTTCGTTCACCACATCTACCTCTCCGATGTATCCGCCGCAATTGTCGGCCGTCGCCCTCTCACTCTTCCTTTCGCCGCTGCCGAGCTGGGCGATGCTGAACTGTGAAAACATCCGAATCGACGACCACAGCTTCGACCTCTCCAAGCTCGGAGGCCCCCATTCGGTGGTTACATCACGTTACGACTCGCTCCCCGACGCCCACCACAACACGACCTACACCTTGGACATTTGCAAGCCGTTGAAGAAGAGCGGGAAGGGCAAGAAGACGGAGGAATGCCCGAACGGAACCAGAGGCAAGCACCCAACCGTCATCATCCAGCGGCCGCCGGTGGCTTGAGCTAACCAGACGCAAGTGTGTGCCATTACGCGCCTCCTGAAAGGGGAGACGGACACGGTAGATGAGGTCGTGGCCATAGCTGGCTCGCTAGAGAATGTCGGCGGATCGCAGTTCGAGTACGAGGCCACGCGGCTCAAGACGAGCGACTCCACCAGCGACTCTCAAAAGGAAGGCTTGCGGCTAGTCCTGAAGGGTGGCAAGCACCCCCTGGACGGCCCCGTCAAAGACCGCCGTGAGCAGCGGGCTATCGTTGAGTTTCTGTGCGACCCGGACAGGACGGGAGATGAGGGCGAGTGGGAAACAGAGGAGAAGTACGAGAAGGCTGCGTCTCCACAACGTCGAGCCGACGACAAGGACAGCGGTGACGACAAGAAGGACGAAGACGACGGCGCCGACGATGGCAAGGAAAAGTCCAGCGTTGAGCATCAGCTCAAGGGCAAGAACGCCGCCCTCGTGTGGGAGAGCTACCAGAAGGAGAAGGATGCGGACGTCCTGCGCCTGACTTGGCACACTAAGTACGCGTGCGAGAAGCGGGACCCCAAGGACGGCGACGAAGGCGGCAATACCAGCAGCCATTGGGGGTTCTTCACCTGGTTCGTCATCATGTAAGTTTTCCCACGCCAAAGATGCGCCCACGCGCGCGCAGCTCCGCTGACCGGGACGCAGCGTCTTCCTGGCCATCGCCGCGTACCTGATCTTCGGCTCCTGGCTCAACTACAACCGCTACGGAGCCCGCGGCTGGGACCTGCTCCCCCACGGCGACGCCATCCGCGACGTGCCGTACCTGATGAAGGACTGGGTGAGGCGAGTCCTCAACACGGTCCAGGGGACGGGCAGCCGGGGCGGGTACAGCGCGGTCTAGACGGCTGCTGCGCAGGGTCGAGGGGCTGGGACAAGCAACAAGCAACTCGAGGGCTCGGGTTTGCACGGCGTTCTGGTAGCATACTAAGAGTCGTGTGGAATGTACAGATACACAGCTGCGTACGTATTCTGCGAGAGGGATGAGTATCTGCATTTTACGAGGTATTCATGAACATTTTTCGTCCCTATCTCATTGGCTTAGAATGTGCGTTGCGGTTTTGGGGCAGAGCGAGTACGTGTGCTACAAGCAGCTGCTTGTGTCGAAGCCCTCTTCATATCAAATAAGCCTGTCCATAACACCTTCGACACGAAATGGCACCCTTTGAGGTTAGGATGCTACAACCCCAAGTACCTGCAGTCTGCCAATAGCTCAAGGCACATGCAGAGATACACCGGTTCGTGACCCGTGTGCATGCAAAGAGCCACTGCCGACTGCTTTCGTCGCGTATGTCGAGGGGTTCTGGAACCGTTGCCGGGCCATCAACCTGGGGAGGGGCATAGGAGGAGGTCGGAAAGCATACCACGTCCCGTCCATATTGCCGACTTTGTTCCCACAAATCGGTTCAAGCACCTCTACCGAACCCGTGTCCCGTCCCATGGCTTTCGTGATGTGAGTAGCGACACCTCGCCTGCGATGCCTCCCTGTCTCGGATACTTGTCTCGACTATTCCTACCCACGTTCAAATTCAAGCTGCTCTGCGGCACACAACTCAGTGCTGCGGAGCCACATGATAGCCTCCCATCGTGAGGATATCAATGCAACATTTGAGACGGGCATTGGACACGTAGCTGGGAGTTGAAAGCTGAGGTGAGACCGATCGCTAACAGTTATGCGGGTCTGTCATCATTTCGCAGTAGGACGCAAATATATAAGAAGCCGTGCCCACCTCTCACTTCAGCCAGTCCAATTACTACCTAAGCGGAAGCAATAAAGCATACCTTTACGTTGAAGATGTCAGGCTGGAACGGTCCAATCGTATACCAAATGATGGAAAGACAATGAGACATCATCCAGCCACGAACTGGCTTGATTATGCCAGTCACTATAATTTTATTTGTTAAATTTGTATCAAGGCACGAAATACAACAATGAATTACAATAGGGCGCGGTAAAAGTATGTCTCATAATTGCGAATGCTGCTGTCTGATCAATCGAAAGGAGAGAATCTTTTACGCCAGTCCTCGCCGACTTGCAAAAATGCGAGTACATGCGTGTTGTGCGTTTGTTTAATCTATCCCTCTCAACCACCAGCCGTGTTTCCCTCTTGCAGCAACGCTATTTGCGAGCCTCGCATCACCTCTCGTCCCTCCAGTCGTCTCGATGATAATTAGCGCTTCTTCCCATTAATACGCCGGATGACGCTCCGAACAAATTGTTCTATACGATTTAAGCGTATAATAACAACGGTCGTTGAAGTGAAGGCACTACGATTTTATATAAGTAGGAGGAATTGCAGGTGTTAGCTCCTGATATACTTACCGAATACTCCGGTTCGCAATCCGTACGTAGGTCCCTCGAAGATGTGTAATGCTTAAATTCACCGCTCTTAAGCTTTCTTTTTGAGTAGCGCTTAGAGCTAGTTAAGCATTTCTGGGTATCCGGATTACATGTCTATATATACTTCGGGTTTAGTAGCTCTCCTTCGACGTTAAAGCCAGGTTAATATCTTCACTCACACCAATGCGGGCTTTGAACTTGGGGTGAAGATGAATCTCGCTTGGAGGGGGCATATGCTGATAACTGCCCCAGACATAAACGGGAGCTTGAACGTAAGTCTCTGAGGTGGCCGATGCAGAAGGAGCCTCAGAGGGAGAGGCTGGAAACGGAAAGTGGACAAGGTCATCCCAAGCCGGATCCCAGTCCGGCATGCCCTGGTCAGAGCTCTCAGCGGGAGGGGGAGGAAACTGAAACGGGTTGGGGTCATCCCACGCCGGATCCCAAAGAATGCCATCGCCAGAGGGCGAAAAAGGTATAAAACCAGGGTCATCGGGGCCGGGCATCTCGGGCAGATCTTGCGGCGGAGAGTCAGAGGATCGGGGGGAGAGAATACCCTCAACCCCAGAGTCGGTAGTGGTTGCGACTCCCGGCAGAGGGGCTCGGACGGCGGTGAGGAATGCGAAGAAGGGGAAGGCGGCTGTGCATCTCATTTTCGGAACGGGAAGCGAATAACTGCATCGGGGAGCGCGATGCCAAGACAAAAACGAGTCGGGGTTACGAGATAGAGTCTCTTACTTAGCATAGGGGGAACACTTAGAAAACTTCAAAGTATGGGGAGCCAGATAAGCAATATAAATGCAGATACCATAGTCTGCAATTAAATCGCTCAATAGTATCGCTATTTCATAATTATAGTACAGTACTGTATGTTCCAGGCCCGCGATAAAATAGTGCAACTCGGGAGATATCACGGACCAACACTAGAACCGTGTCACGTCGTTCTATGGCCGTGCAACGGCAAAAAAGGTCGAATGTGGATCTCTGTCATGGCTAAGGCTATGACCAGCTGCGGAGCCGAGCGTGTTAAGAAATTACGAAATCATCCCCGACCATGCTCCAGACAAATGCGTGAGTGCCTGGGCTAGCGGGGCCAAGAACGACATAGAACTCAGGCTCCAGTAAGAAGCGCCCAGCCCTACCGTGATTCGAGTAGTGACACCGCTGTTCGAAGCCCTTCTGGTCTACAAGTGAACTCTGTCTGGAAGAGTGTTGGCTCCGGAGAATACAAGGGCGATCCGGAGGCGGGAGACCATCACTTCATATTACTTCTTATTGATGTCGAATCGGAACTGATGCTCTGCGCTGCTGGTAAGCAGGTTTAGTTACATGAGGCTTTGCGCTAGTGATGAAGCAGAGATCGTTCCGATTCCATGTGCACAATTTCCACGCGTTCTCGTAGACATGGTTCCTCGCGTTGGAAGACCACCCCCGTTGGCGATGGTCTCTTCAAGCAAGGCGACCTCGTGAATAGAGTTCCGCAGCTTCTTTTCTCATAAACATTTCAATATCATCGCAAGTGGGTTAAATCCGGATAAGTGGCTGGCGGCCAAAAGGGCAAGTGGAAGTTGGAGCCCCCTTATGACCCGAACCAAAGTCTGAACGATCACACTTTCAGTTCAAGCATAAGAAACCAAACCACTATCTCTCGAGTTTCAACACTAACTTGCCCTTGGCCAAATGAAACGCCGCATCGTGCAAGGGCACTGCAAAGCGACGAATCGGGAGAGAATCGATTAACAAGAGGGGTTTTTGTTTCGTACTCGTTTGATTCCTATACTGGGAAATTCAAGGCATTGAAGTGTGCCCAGACTGACCGTTTGCCTTACCTACTCTGGCGATTGAGATATCTCTATCTCGGTATGTATTGACATTTTGTTTACTAACTTAATTAAGCGCTTGAGTTGTGCTATACGACGGATTTTGGGGACGGGTGGCTATTGTCGTCTTACGTATCTGATTTTCGCGCGGGCGTGGTGAACAGTAGGGGCTCTTTATATTTTAGCCGACCTAGTTTTGGAGACTAAGCCGCCCGATCCTGGCTTCTGGAAGCTATTTACTGCTTGCTATTAAATTTCAATACTTCCTATCATATGTATATATTTTAGTACTATAAGAGGTGGATGAGGGCGCCCGAGCGGAGAGATGTTACTCCGCCGCGGCTAAGTTCTTGCATAACTTAGATATTGTTAGGCTAAAAAGGGAAATAAGGCGAACTTGAGGAAGATGCCTTCGTCTTTACACTCAATGGTGTTATGGTGCTCTTCTATGCGGATGACATCGCAATCATGTATCTAAAAAGTCAAGGATTTTACTGGTTCCTAGAAAGTGAACTCCTAAGGGATAGGAAGTCCAAGGAGATGTGGCTATCTCAGCAATCCTACATCGTAACCAGCGTATAGAATTACCATCAAGACGATGACTCGAAAGAGAGGGGCGGGGGGGAATAACAGTGCACCAGGCAACTATGTTGATGATTGAGTTGATAAAGTCAACCGTACAGACCTTGAATACCATTCTAATATCTAGCTGACAAGAAGTATACTGTCCCCGTCTATCGTTACAAGATCTTTTGTGCCCTTCTGTACCTCCAAGCTCGAGCAATTCATGCACAACCCGGATGAGATCATCACATCAAGGCGGCGAGCCAGGCCCTACTCTTATCTCAACAACACATGGCACCGCTGCATTAACTACAGCTCTGATTGGAAAGGACAACGTTTTCTTCTGCCCAACGGACTCACCATTCGCAGGCGACCCGGATACGAGAAGGTAATCACAGGGCTATGTGTCTAGGGCTATGTGTCTATCATGTGTGGTAGACCAATTGAATAGAGAGCCTTGAGGCAGCATATGGTGACAACCTCGTCCACGGAGGCCAAGTCACTAGCCTTCTCCAACGCTACTATAAGGAAAGACTTGCACTCAACCGGCTTCTAGGAGAGCTAGATGTTAGAGTGGAAGTTCCTCCTACGGTGTAGAGCGATGAAACGTAGGCAGTCAGGCTATTTACCGAACTGTCTGCAAGGCTGAGGACGAGTCTGCGCCATGTGTCGGCTGCGTCAGGCAGGTAACGCATGGGCCTTCATATTCAGGCTTCTGCGCACAGCCCAAAGCGGCGGAGGCTTTTTACAATAATACAGATCGTGAGATTGGGTTCATAAATACACTCCAAAAGCGCTGTTGTGCCCACCGAATCGGGCGGGACGTGCCGCCGCTTTTGGTGCTGTCGACAGTGAGGGGCGGGTGCTAATACATGTACCCGCCAAGCTCTTTGGAGCAGTTCAGCATCTGTATTTTGGCGCCGTGAGCGTCCACATCTGGAGTCGCGGTACCGACTAGGCGCTTGATTCACCGGATAGCCACCGAAACGGAGCCTATCTACGTCTTTGTCGCGCCCTCTCCGCCAATTTTTCAGGCCGCTTCAACACCAACATCGAATAGGCTCACCCCCACCAAGTCTCGACCTACCCTGCTAGTCAATCTACGCTGTGTGCTGAAATGCAAGCGTCCGCTAATTTGTTGCCTAATATTAGGCCTTTCCGTCGACTCGCTGTCTTTCCACCGCCCCTTGACCGTGAGCTACAAGCGCGCGCCGTGTCACCAAACGGGTGACTCACCAACCAACCCAGACGGGCCCATGGCCCGACATTCGGAGGCCCAGTCGCTACTTTACTTAAATACCAACACAGACAGTGGACGAAATTGCAGAACCCCAGAGCTCTCGACAAATCCTAAGAATTTTGTGTATACTACCTTGGGGTTGCAACCATGACGACAGAATATACTGTGGAACAGATCCAGCCTGACGATTCGGGCATAAATCTCTACTTGGCTCGGTACAAGCCATTCCGTCTGAGGGCGCTACGGACAGAGCCAAGCTGTGAGCCATATTTTCGACATTTTGTCGCTCCATCATCATCACTAACGCGAGGCCCCAGATTTTGGCTCAAGTTATGCCCGTGAAGCTGACATGCCTGACGAGTTTTGGCGCGGTCGTGTGCTGAATCCGAATGCCAAGATATTTGTCGCCATGCGCCACGATAAATCCGAGATCATCTCCTCCATAACTCTTATCCGAGGGACACAGGTTCCGCCGGTCCTGGGGTTGCACCTTGGGCTCGTTGCGGAGCAACGGGAGAGCGAGTCGCCAGCGTTATTGCATTGGGCGGTGAACGGCGTATACACAGCGCCTGAGGCCCGGCGCCAGGGTATCGCGCAGGCAGTTATGGCAAAGGCTCTCAAGTTCGCGGCGGAGACGGCTGATTTAGAGGCGAAGTCGTGCCTGATCACGGTACGGACCTTGAATGGTAATTTTGGCGCTCGATCGATGTACGAGAAGGCGGGTTTTACGGCCGTGAGCCCGGATGATGATGGTGAGGTGTTACTATACCTACAGAATCCCTCATACAGGACGTAGTGTCCACAGACCGGGAAATATAATCTTTTCGTATTGTGCTTTATACAGCGGATCTCGCTGTCATAAAACAGGAGATTCTCAATTGAGCGGGTTAGTTCCATACCCAACCAAAGACTTCTATGTTTTGACAAAGACACAACTGTCTGCGCTATCAGCTACCGAATGCAAGGTTCTTGCTCTCGGCTGTCTTCGTCGATCCTTTGCTTTATCTCCTCTACACCCTTCCTCGCGTTTGCAAGAGGATTGTCTCCAATCACCTTCGCCACCTGGGCTTCCACCCGTTCGTCTTCTGCCTGACTGCAGTCTAAATATGCCATCTGCTCCTCTTTAATGGTGGTACTGATTGACTGGGAGACAGCAGGTCCGTAACCGGAGTATTGGGAGTATGCGTTGGCGGCGTTTGCCTGCGGGACTTGGGAGGATGACTGGCATGAACATCTTGGTCACAACCATACGAAGTACCCAAATGAATATGCGTGGTTTGAAATGATCAGGAAAGAACTGTGGCCATGAAAGAACTGCTAGGGTACCTCGCTGAAATGACAAGCGAGGCGTTCTTTAGCTTACATGTACAGTCAAACGTGGCACCGGAAGATATAAAGAGTTGTGATTCACGCAACCGTTAATGACACGCTCCCTGATTTCATCGCTCTATATGTACGTATATTAGATGAACAAGATGCGTCGACACCGAGCGCTAGATGCCAATGTTTTTGAACTCCTTGTAGCACGAGTCATCCACGTCCTCATCCGTCCAGCCCACACAATGCCAGCATTTCAAGAGACCCTCGGGGTCGTACCTCTTCTTAATCTTCAGCAGCTCCTCGTAATGGTGGCCAAAGTACTCCTGTTTCCAGTCCACGATGAAAGGGTTCGCCTCATTCTTGTAAGCGCCACCGCCGGGGGTAAGCGCCTTGATCGTCTCGGTTTGCTTCTGCATGCCCTTGACGACTTCAATGCGCTCCTCAAACGTGCTGTTCCACTGCCAGTAAGCAGGGTTCCCGTACTCCCAGAGCGAGGTATACCAGGCTGGCTGGACGGATGTCGCTTTGCGCGAGCCCTTGTAGCCGTGGGGGGAGACCACAGGGATATACGGCAGGCCGCCGCCTTCGACAAAGTCGCGGAGGTGAGACTTGTATTTGGCGCTGAGGTTGGCCTTGGTGAAGACGTCGGTGGGGACCAGACGGGTGTTGAGGAGGCTAAGACCGCCAACGGCGAATGCACCGCTCAAAACGTACTTGTCGAAGAAGCTGTACCAAGTCGGCAATACCGTAATATTAGCCGTGCCGCCATGCTTCTCGACATACGACACAATCTTGGCCAGCGACTTGGTAGCAGCCTCCTGGGTCGTCATCTTGGGCGTGACATGTACAAAGTAGTTGCCGTAGATGTGGCCTCCCCAGCCGTCTTCTGCCATGTCGACGGCCGTATCGACCAGAAGCTCCATGAAGCCCTTAACTGCTTCCTTGTCTTTTGCAGGAACCCCGATGGATGCAACGCCAAGGGCCATCGCAGGCTCGACGAGATGGGTCGAGTCAATGACGACTCCAAAAGTACCGCCTCCGCCTCCGCGCAAAGCCCAAAAGAGGTTGCGGTTCTGGCACTTGTTGGCGACCCGCACCTCGCCGTCCGGGGTGACGACGGTAAACTGGAGCACACGGTCGGCACCGAGACCATACATATTGCTGAGAACAGAATGGCCGCCGTTCTGCACCCAGCCGCCAGAGAGACCCACGGTAGGCGAGTAGCCGCAGAGGATCGTGACGCCTTTCTTATCGGCAAACTCGTATGCCTCGCCACAGTTGACGCCGGCGCCAGTTGTAATGGCGTTGAAGGTCTCGTCGGAGGAACATCCCTCGGGCGAAAAGTTCTCATCGTGGTCCAGCGACCTCAGGTTGCGAGTCCATAGGAGCAGCGCACCCTTCTGGCTATTATCCTCCATAAAGCTATGGCCGCTGTTCTTGATGGCCAGCTTGCTGCCTGACTTCCTTGCATACTTGAAGGCCTGGACGGCGTCGTTGGCCTCACGAACCTCGACGTAATATGAAGGGACGTTTCCTTGTTTGCAGTTGACATTTTCAAAGGCGGGAGCGCTGCCAGGGTTCTTGGTATCTAGGAGGCATTTGTCGGAAGAGGTCTTGTCTGAGGCGCAGATGGAAGCCTGCTCGTACATGTATGCGCCGGGGAATTGGTTCCGGTACGTCGGCGAGGAGTAGTTGGCTTGGCGCTCAGCGCAGAGGCCGTCGTCTCGCCCTACATGCTTGCCCTCGAATATGGAAAAGCAAGGCTTTGCAAAAGGCTCGTTGATGTGCACGCGTCCGCCAAGACTGTCGTTTAGTGCTTTCATGTACTGCCCTTGAGAAGGGGAGCCATGGGATGTGCCTGCCAGGGAGGCAAATACTCCATAAAGGAGCACAAGGCGTTGCGGCGCCATGGTGTGGTAGCGAAACTGATTGGCGACTGTAACTGTATCAGAAGGCAGTCTCGAAAAGAAGAGGATCAGAGGGCTTAGTTACACCCATACACACGGAGCTGAAGAGATGATTAGACGGAAAATTTTCACCCAGGGCACTCACCGGCGGAGGCCGCCACCAAACCGAATAATAATATGTATTTGCCATCAACCATGGATATGCGGGCTCGGCGGGTCAACGATCCTCGCAGCCTGTAATCTCTAGCGCTCACATTCCATCTTGGAAATAAATAACGCGCCGGAATGACTGGAGTCGGCGGCGGTGGAGCTCAGAGCTACGGCTATACATAGGCTTCAAGTGGTATTCTGCGGGGCCGGCCGCCCGGGTGAACCCGGCACTAGTACGAGTACAGCGCGGTTCACACTCACTCCTGTTTCCAATTGTCTCCCCCATTCTTTCCTTTGAGTCTTTCAATATCGATATTGACATGAACAACGCCCGAGAACTTTTCAATTCGGCCCACAGCGGCCGAGACATGGGCATATGTACGTAACGTTCTGTATTTTCTAGACGGAATAGAAGCAGGGATGAAACGGCGCCATCCTACGCTGCGGGATGATCTTTACCAATGCAGACATCTGCGCCGCAACCTAGCGAGCTCGCTTATAGTTCTTGATTTGCATCCGCTGTTTCAGTTTTGGAAGGTGGTTTCTCTTAGTTTATGTGGCATGCTTCACACCCAACAAAAAAAGAAAAAGTTACGCAGCTTCCAATACCTTTTAACGATTATGTTGGGTGTGCATCGCTCTTGATAGTTCCGGTTTCACACGAGACGACCTTGGTAACACCGGCGGCCTCTCAACATGTCATAAAACACAGAGTCAGCCACCATGTCCACGTCGTTTAGAATTGAGAGTGTCAGAGGACCCTAGCAGCGGAGTGGCCACGTCCCGGGCTACTGCGAAGAGAGCTAGCCTAGCACAAGATCAGCACTCCTGACCAAGCCATTCAATCCTTGGTTCGTACAGCTCCCGGCAATCAAAATGGCCTGAGTTTGTCGCCCTTCGATTGAAGATCGTTGCAAGGTTCCTGCTCCGTAATCCGTACTCGTACTTTCTTTTCCATTGTTTTCTTTCAACTCGAAAGCTAGCTAAATGGGTTCAAAAGCTAAGACTGGGACCACCGGTATAGTTGCCCCTGGACTTATCAACAACGTGCGCGTTCGGCGATATTCTACACCGCCGCCGGTTTCCTATGGGAGATGTGCGCTACCGAGCAAAGAATCATTATGTTGGTCGGTTTTACGCCCAACACGCTAGCCGTCGTCAATTGTCGCCAGTTCAGTTTACATACATAGAGCAGGAGGATATGGGAGCAGGGAAGTAAGGATTGCTCCTCTATTGCTTCTTCTCTAGCAAAACACGGCCCTGCTTCCTGTGCCTTCTGTTGCAGAGATATTCCCACCGCCAGAGCTTGGCACAATGGGTGGAGACTTTCCAGAGTCGGAGGAGGCGGCATATTGGAGAAGGGTCACGACCGCCGTCCCTTTGACATTTACCATTCTCGCGACCTTCGCATACATCTTGCGGGTATACGCCACGCGAATGGTCTCGTCAAAAGTTAGGGTGGAGGACGTTTTGATGGGTTGCGCCGTGGTGCTGATGTGGGGAGACATGGCGTCCGTTCTCTTAAGTCAGTCCGCGATATTTCCTCGGCGCTTGCATGTGGACGCAGGAAGATGGCTAACTTGTACTCACAGAGGCATTCAATGGCGCTGGAGTTCCGGATAAACTGTTGCCACACCACAGGCAGGTTCGATTCAAGCTAGTATGTCACAATGCGGGAGGGATCTTATCGATACATGCGCAGTTGCTGACACTTTCGGTCCTTCCTAGGGCTCATGGCTCATCATCAAATTTTGGTCTCTCTCGATGATATGCGCCAAAGTCTCCATCATCCTCTTCCTTCGACGCGTTGTCGGGGTCAGAAAGGCAGTTCGCGTGGCCTTGGATATCATGGCGGTGGCCGTCGTCATCTGG
Organism: Tolypocladium album; assembly: GCA_024341135.1. Classification (NCBI taxonomy): domain Eukaryota; kingdom Fungi; phylum Ascomycota; class Sordariomycetes; order Hypocreales; family Ophiocordycipitaceae; genus Tolypocladium; species Tolypocladium album. Next base: position 11,415 of record JALHCF010000039.1, on the reverse strand, counting down.
GGCCTCTCCAACTTCTTTTATACCACCTTCTTCTGCCGCCCTGTTGCCTACTATTGGGACCGAACGATCCCAGGCGGTTGGTGTGTCGATAACCAGGTATACATGATTGAAAGCAAGCTAATTGCCTCGTTCGCCGTGGTAATGGACGTCATTATTCTCGTCATCCCGATGCCCGCCATTTGGAACCTGCAGATCAAGACGAAACGCAAGATAGCAATCAGCTCCATCCTCTGCGTTGGTGTTGTGTATGTTTTTCGCTGTTCGATGAACTGACTGCGTTTCTCACAATCGATTAGTGTTTGCATCTTCAGCCTCCTCCGCGCCGTGCAGTTTGGCTATTTTGACACGGCGAATCTAACCAGTAAATAAGCCCCAAAACCCTCTGGCTCTGCATGGAGTACATCTGGCCCGAGCGTGAAAGAATTCCCCTTTCTGACAGATTGGCAGCATCCGGGAACCTGGAAGGCTTATGGACCTTACTTGAGAATACCTTTACAGTCTTGTGCGGCAGCATGCCACAGCTAGCACCTCTACTCAAGAAGGCCTTGGATGACGGCTCTACAGGGGGAAAAGCTGGTAATTACTACCGCTCGTACGATGTACCCAGAAGTGGCGGAACCTGGGGTTTTCGCCCAACGAACGACATCAGAACATCTGTGACCGGCGCGTACGGCAAACGAGGACAGCTGTCACAGAGCGAACAGAAGGAGACGCAAAACTCGTCAGAGATTGAGCTGAGGGGGATCGAGGTCCACACTACAATCAACCAGGAACTATCGAGGGACGTCGATTCCGACCGGTCACGGTAGGCTGTGTGTTTCGAGTTTGATAGCTCCATGGCTTCAACTCATGCTGGCTCGGCGAGAGCTGGATGGGATACTGCGGCCTATTGTCCGTAGTGGCGATCGCTCTCGTTTATGAAGCTGGTCGGGAAGACGTTTGCCTAGGTTGATTGTTGTGGAGGGGCGGTAGCCTTCGCGGTAACCTTCGTGGATGGCTTCACTGCATGAGTCACTGGCCCAACGGCAGAAAGCAACTGCAATAGTGTGGAAGCAGCTTTTAAGAGAGCGCTAGACTGGGAGAGGAGAAGCAGCGTAACCTTTGAGGTAGAGAAGACGGCGATTATATACTTTACCCGGAAGGTACATAAATTCCACTTACAACCCTTCACGATTAAGGGATAAGATATTTAACCTGAGGCTTAGATTAAGATTCACAGAACACACTTATACTCTAGCCATAAGTATAAAGAATATATCGCGTAGGTAACCACTAGGGGTCTGGAAGCGGCTATAAAGCTATAGCGGCATAGGTGTCGTACCCTGCCACGGCTACATAATTATTTACGCCTATAGTATATCTGACGACCTGAACTGGGCCACGCAGGTGTCAAACCGCAAAACTCCGATGCATGGCGAATACGGTACTCGGGCTTGGACCTAATGAAGAGGTGATTCAACCTACTTGGGCTGAGTTTATCGTCGAAGGGTAGAAAGACTATGCTTTGCAGAGATTCAGAAGCAAAGCAAGATTCGCAAATTATGGGTGAGTGAATAGTCTGTGGATTGTGTTCGCGACATATACGACTCTACAAGCGATCCAAATTGCTTGATGAGGCAGGCTGTTGTTGAGGTTGTACTCATAAACGTTGCTGAGTTGTGGAAGAAGGCACCATTTCAAGAGGTTCTTCGCAAAGGAGGTGACTTCATTATCGACATAATGGGCCAGTTGGTCATAATCTAGAATGGTTTGATTCAAATTTACTCGATCACATGACAAAGAATCTGGGCGGCGCTATCACAGCTACCAGGCAAAGGCATACAGCCTTTCCAACCACGAGCAAGACCGCCTCGATATGGTCCACGTGGTTGATACCAGGCGCTCAACGATTGCCTTTTTCTCAAGCCAATGAAGCTTGCCAATTCTGGTTGTTTCGACAATGCCACCGAACGCCACGCTCCGCATTTTCCCTCGTCTCTGGCCCGCAACGTGTTTGTCATGGTAGACTGTGGGTTTGTAGTAGTGGCTCAGTGCATATCCAATTGTACCAGCTCGGAGCAGGCTATGTCATCTCCCACCCTGAGTGTAAGTTGCGTTCGGAAACGTCGTCCAATAGCGGCTGTTTCCCTTTGACTAGCATAAGCCTGGCTTTAATCGTTGTGAACAGACCTGGCATGTCGGATCCCGAGCCGTTCATAACCCTTCCAGGATGGAAAATGTTGAACGAAACCAATGCAAGAAACATTGGTGCCACCTCCAAAACATAAAAAAACACTTCCCGAGTCCTCAGAGCGCTATCCGCTTCAACACCGCCCGAGAACTCAACCAGTCTATATATGATGCGCACCGTGATCATAGCGAGCGCCCAGTAGAGCGTGCATAACAGTCGTCCCCACTCTGAACTGAAGAGTCCTCGGGGATTCGGGCTAAACGACTTTATCTGCAGCTGGAAGGTGACACATAGGCCGACAAACACGGCAATCATGACCTCTTGACAAGCAATGCCGCCCATGTATATGTGAATGGCGAGCTGCTGTGTCTCGGGTGAAGCGCTCGGGCTGGCCATGCCGCCGCCGACAAGCTGCACGACGAAAGAAGCAATGTCCAGTAAAACAAACAACGCGGCAATAGTAACAGCAGGGAGACCAAGAATCGCACGTGATGGATGAAAGTAATAGATCATACGGCCGAGCGTCATATACGCAAAGGCATTCACCCCTGCCCAGTCGTTAGATTGAGCCCAAAAATGGATACTGCGGACAGCTTACACAATGGCGCGAGCAAAATGAATATCTGAAAGACGAGGTATATCCCCTCATTCTGCTGAGCTTTTGAACTCAGGGACCGAAAGGTCATGGCCATCAGCTCCCAAATAGTCGCCATAATGATGACCCAGCACCACCTCTGCATCATGTCAGGCCAGATCTAGAACGAGCAGTCCATTACGTACGGACCTTCTGGTACGCGGCAGCTTGCCAAACATGGATCAAGACGAGAACTGCAAACAGAGTTGCAAAGACCACTGCTGCATTGAAACTCGGATAGTAGTTCCAAATAGCGCCGCAAGTCCCTGGTGGGACGTAACCGTTAACGTCCGGAGTGATGGTCTGAATACATGTCGGGATGGCGATTGCGATTGTCTGGCCATGAATTGTAACATCGGAATTAGTCTCGCCATCGATAGTAATATATTTTGTAGTCGTGAAGTCCCCTGTTGGTGCTGGAGTTGTACTTAGTTTTGATATGGTTGAGGTTTGACGGGGCTCGAGTTTAGCTATCGGGGTTACGGATTGGACTGTAAGTGCTGATGCCAGAGAGGCAAGTGAAGCAAAGAAGATAGGGAGCATAATAGAAAAGAGCATACTGTAATGGCATACAGTAAAGAGGGTCCAGGTCAGGTATGGCATTGATCAAAGGCAGGATAGGAACCTCGTGCCACTACATGTACTTATATCTCCTCGCTCCGTCCAGTATGACGACTCAGGAGACAATGTACAACCCTGGTCTTGCAGGGCTTACGCCTGCAACCATACATGTGGGGCTAGTCCGAACCAGCCAACCGGACCGACTTTACATCCCCGACTACATAGTCGGCTTTGATACGCTGATGAGGAGGCCTGGAGATGAGGGGCCTCTGCTTGCAGATGGCCTAGTGATGCAAGGTTTAGATTCGGAGCTATATAAAGCAGTCTCCAGGCTCGCTATGAATTTTGTGTATATTGCCAGGCCGAACTTAGGTTGATTCGGTCATAACGAACCTCGATCCCGCCGCCAGCGCGACGAAGGAGGAGGCATATCGTCCTGCTTGCAATGCTTTCGGTTTCATCGCTAACCATTTGCATATCCGATACCAACGCATTGTCTAGAATTCTCCAGCCGTTGTCGGGTAGCGCGGGCATACCCACGCTCAAATCCTGACAACTTATAATCTCATCTGACGGCGTAACATGAACACCATGCTCAATCTCAATGGTACGTATCCCAACCGCATACATGATCTCGCAATCCCATAACGCCTCTCGCCGGCTAGCAAGCGACTTCATCAGGGCCAGCGCCGCAAGCCGCAGTTGCAAGTGTCTGCATTTGAGAACCACAAAGTGTAGTAGCGGGCAGAAGCCCATGGAGAAAGTAAACCTGTTTTCCCAGACAACAAAACTGTTTGGTGCATGGTGGACCTCCGTGGCAATCTCGACGATACGCTTGAACTTGTCGACATGCGCATCGTAAGCCGTCTCATCCTGGTCAAGACATGCGCTTGTCCAGATTTGGGCGACCAGATAGCGCATTTCTAAAACTAGAAGCTTCGTATTGTGACTAACGTCATGCTGCTTTCGGTCGCGTAAAGCGCTGAACGAGTTCCACCACCTTTTCAGATCGTTTTGCAACCTGTGCTGATCACGAAAGGCGACTTCCAGTGACTGATCCCTGGGAGGTATACCAAGTCGGTGAGGGCCAGTCATGCGAACAAGCCTCACAGATCGCGAGAGTAGGGCATCAAGTAACTCCAAAGCGTGCGGCAGCTCGCTAAAACAGAAGGCATCGGCATGACGTTCGGTGTCGGCTAGAACTGGAAAGTTGGAGACATTTGCGCCAAAAAATAAAGGGAAAATGCTCAGATGACGGAAGACGGGCGCGAGTTCTGACTTCACTTGCGTGGAGTTTAGCATCGATATGCCGTGGGCGGTGTGACTTATCGCTGCCTCAGCGTTGCCACGGAGAAACTCGATGCAGATGAAGAGTGTGCAAACAAGCAACACGACATCCAAGTTCGTGGGAGATTCCAGAACCATGTCCCTGATAGCTGCGTTGTAATTCCGTATAGCAATTGTGCTGCTGTCATGACAAGATTGAGGCACCATGTCGAGAGACCGGACTTCGAATGTCCTATACAGCGAACTAATAGCAAGGACGGCGTGTCTCGCTGCAGGTTCCCTGTACGCCACTTGCAACACTGTATAGGTCCAGAATGAGCTGTCCAGAGCGCCACCAAGTGACGGGGCCACATTTTGTCGGAAGAATGCCAAGCTTTCGAGTTCCTGGTTGTCCGCTCCTGTCATGTTTGTGAGGGCGAATCGTGGCGAGCGGGCGAGAAGGTCATCCCAAGAGTAGGAACCTGGAGGTGGACACATGTAGCCGCCACAACTCCTACCGGTTGACTTACAACGGAGGCACTCTGGGCGCCCCTCGTCACACTTTATCTTGCGGGCCCTGGTTGATGCCTGTGAGTTATGGCTCAGGCTGAGCAGACAGGTGCATCAAGGTGCATTCTACTTGACCCTGGGGTGACCTACTTGCATGTTAAGCAGCCTGTTCGCACCTTCTGAATTCCTTTTCGAGGCATTACAGAGCGTCTCTGTGGATCGGGTGTGAACATGAATGTAAAGTTGACAAGCCAATACGATGTTCTCCGGGACAACCCGCACAGGTACAGTCCAAAAGGTGTTCCAGGAGTCGAGCAATATTGAGCTTCGGGAATGAAAAAGACCGACAGGAGGGAATGACTGGCTGTTGGTGTTACCGGCGGTAATTAGATGACGCGTCAGGGGCTGAGGTGTCAGAGCCATGCCCATGTTGGCGGTAAGCGACACTGTCGAACCCCTGCTGCGTGGATGGCGCAAACGCGGGACCAGCCCTACATTCGCTACAGCGCTTCCTGAGACGATGGTGCATTTCATGTCATGGTCGTCGCTACAGCGCCCACTACGAATGAATCGCCCTGGCTAATGATGGCCCCCTCTCGCAATAGAAGCCACAGCGCTACAAGCGCTGTCCAAGCACCGCTTCGCGTGGTGCTGCCGCGACGACACAGGCCTCTACCACAGCACCGCGCGCTACTATGCGCCGTGGCTCGGCCGGTGGACCGGCGGGCACGTTGACGCGCAAGAGGCTCAACTGAGGCAGCGAAGGCGGCTGAGGAGGCGGCGATCCGGAACCAGTGCGGACAAATTGGTGGTGGCGGCGGTGGAGCGGGGCACGGGACGTCCCCCGGGGCGGTCGCACCGACCGTGCGGCTGTCCCTGGCTTGTGCCCTAGCCTGCGGGAGATCTCTGGCGGTCGCAGATCTGCCCACCCCGTCCTTGAGACGGCGGCAACGAGACCCGTCCCCGTTTCTGTCAAGCATCAAAGACGACCCGAACCACATACCGGCACTCTGTATACAAGAAAGCCCAAAGGAAGGGACCTTGACTGTTCTGATTGCCGTCAAGCCTTGCACAGCCTGCTCTCCCCTACTCCAGGCTATCCGGGGATATCATCGTTTCATGGGCCTGTTTATGTGAATCTCATCGTCCCACGTGAATTTTCGCCTCGAGCTACGCGTCGTCGTTATCGTCCAGGCCTTCGTCCGAGGATCCGTCGGATTCGAGTTCATATCCCGGTGTCCGCTCGACGAGTCCATGGTAATATGCCACTAGGCCTTCAGAATCTGGCACGATTTTCCAATCGACCCGGCAGAGGAACTCGAGCTCCAACAGCTTCAGCTCCGCGACACGCAAGCCGCCTACCCTGGCGTAGTTCGTGTTGCTCCAGTACGTGTCCGACAAGCCCTTGGCTGCGACTGTTGCCGCAGGAATCAGGAACCGATGAATCATCAAGGTATTGTTGTTGAATTCCTGGTATAAGGCACATATCCGGTCGATATCGTAGACCATGGCGAGCAGCAGCGGTGGCGTCAACGTAGCATGCCTCGCTAGTCTATAGAGATAGTCGCGTACTGAAATGCCCGGAGCAGATCTATACGCGCGTCAGCATCTGCCAATGATTCGGGGTTTGAAGGTACTCGTGAAGATCACCTCGAGTGAAAGCGGGTAAGGCCACCGCTGGATATCCGAATGGCATCATTTGTCGCAATCAGCTCTACCAGTATATGCGCTATCAACTCTACCACGTCCTCCACTGCGCACAACCGCGTATTCCAGTTCCCATCGATGATGGAAATCCACTGAGGGCAACCCTGAGGCAGCGCCCAGTAAATACTGTACCGCGGGAAGTCGTGGCCTTCGCATCGCATCACGCTGTGCCCTGAGGTTGGTGAGTCACTGTTCCAGATGATCAATGTATTGAATTGTGGCCTGTTTGAGTCAGCTTAAGGGGCACTCGGACGAGCGAACTCCCGGAAGATGCTACTGACTTGAAGGGTCTCTAATTTGTGCGGACTTTCGTCCTAGGCAAGGCTTGCCCATTCAAAGGTGGTGCCTTGCCCGACTAAAATATCTCTACGTACTGTACGTTCATGTGTTTGGGAATCACACAAGCCTTGAATCTTCGTGAACTAATAGCCGTTTTATCCATGAGCTGTTTCTCGTTTGACGTTAGAAACTCTCGGCCAAGAGCAGCTAATGCCAAATCCGGCCTAATTCCAGTATGATGCGTCTTGTTCTTTTCTTTGCCATCAACACGGCGACCCAGGACCTCGGCGGTCGTGTGGATTGCCGAGTCGATGGCGCCAGCAATCTGATATGTCGTTAGCCCACCGTAGTTATTTGATTCGCCTAGAGCCAAGGAAGACTAACCCATGTGTGATGCTTGGACAAGTGCTCGCCGGCGAAGAAAATCTGGCCCTCTCGCTTCTTGGCTATTTCGTGGAAGCGCGAGAATTGTCCTGGGAGGAACATGGCATCGCCACCGCACGATTCCGCCACCCACATCATATCAAACGCTTCAATGAACTGCTGATAGATGTCAACCTCGGGATCATCTGCATAATATTTGTTCAAGTCATGCAAGCAGAGATTAACCCTCTCGGACTGTGAAAGCCCGGCCCATTTAGACGCGTCATTCATCCAGCTATAGAGTAGCAAGACTCCGGAGCCGTTGCTGCCCATGTCGTTGGAAGGAAAGACAATCCAGCGGAAGCGGAGATCTGTCGTACTTTGACCCCCAAAACAAGGATTCGATCGGGACTGCTCCCAGAAACGAGTTCGAAAATGCAGGCCGATCTTATAGAGGGGCTCGTAGTGGATGCCGCGGATTGCTTGCTCCTTCATAAACGACCACCTGGGTCGGTCGACGATACTGTGGAGAGCAGATGGTGGTGTGGCGATGACGACAGCGTCAAATGCAGCGGTGTAAGTTTCGTTGTGAAGACCTCGAGCGGAAAGCTCAACCCGTCCATCGTCCAAATAAGCGATGTGGTCAACGCTCGCATTGAGTCGTATATTCTTGGAGCCAATGATAGCGGCGGCGCATTGCGGTATGCGTGACATGCCATCTCGGACAGTCGCCCACTTGCTCAGTTTAACTTGTCAGAAGGATTCTTGGTCGACTGCAAGCCTAAAAGAAAATCCACTCATACCTACATCTTTAGTATCGAAATCCAGATTCTGCATTATTATCTCGGTAAAACTGAGATCATATTGGTTTGTTTGCGAGCAGAATAGCTCAACAAACTCGATGACCTCGTGCGGCCATCCAACGATGCTTCGCAGATATGCTCGAAAGGAGTACTCATCGTATTGAAGCAGTTTTTCAAACCCCGCCTCAAAATCCTGACGGAGTAGGCTCAGCCAAGGGATCACAACTTCCCCGAGGAGTTGTTGCGGAGACTTGTGGTGATAAACGGCAGGTAGCCGAGCCTCGGCCGCCCAGTGAGGGTCCTGTAACATGCCTTTGCGGCCTTGAAAAAAGGAGCGATTGTTTTCATGATCGAGAATGTACGGAATAAGTTCAATCTTTTGCTCAGCAGCGCCGTGGGTGTTGAGATAGCGAATAAAATCAAAGACTTTTGAGTGCAGCGAGGACCTTGGAATCCGCATAGCCCCGGCTTCAAAGTATGGGTCTGCCAATTTGGCCTGCGGCGTAAAGCGGTATGTGTAAATGCGACCACCTACGCGGTTCGCAGCTTCGAAAATGGTGACTACATGCCCTTCTCGTTGTAGAAGAAGGCCCGTGTATAGACCGGATACACCGGCTCCAACGATACCGACGTGCATGGTTGTTCAAAAACGAAGACAGAATACACGGGGGCGCGTTAAAAACAAGCTCAAAGCAAGTGTGAAATGCATCCGGCAAGCAGTGAGTGCTTTGTTAGTACTCCGTAGCTAGCCAATATATCCGGTAGAGCGATCGAAAAGTAATTCCCGGGGTGGCGTGGTCAATATCGGCTAGTCAGCTCCTAGCCAAGGATCTGATGGGCCGAGCCGTTGGATCTTCGATGCTGACCCTGCATGAGGCGAATTGCGTCATTGGTAAGACAATTTAATCATAATCCTCCGATAAAACGAGTAACTTGACCGAGGAAGAGGCAGAAACTCCGGGCTAGGCCGGGCGTAACGGCAGCATGGAACCAAGCTTTGATCAGATTAGGAACTCGCCGAGAGTGTGCCCTTGTACAGATCTGCGTGAGTATCGGCAAAGTTGCAGAACAAACTCTTGGTTCAAACGGCGCTTATGCACCAGTTCTCCGTGTGACGACGACATCTGAACTCACGATGGTAAGTGGCAGTTGCTCATCGTAAGCTTACGTGGCCATTGGTCCCTCGAATTACTTTGATGTTGATCAAAAGTCGGAAGCATGATGTATGCAGGCTGGGACGTATGATGCAACAAGAGCCTAGGCAAAATGCAACCCTCTCCAACCTTCGGAGTGACTTTTGTCCAGCTTACTTTCCCGACAAAGCTAGCAGATTAGCAGATCTGCAAGTTGTCTCTCGGGTGGCGATGCTCGAAATGTTTGAAAGTTAAGTTGAGATGTCATTTGACGTCGAGTAACACAATGCCAAGTATAATTATAAAACGCTGCTCGTGGTGATTCACGTTTGCAATCTTCTCAATACAAAAACAGCAAGCTGAAAACAAGCACGCATTGGCCAACGCCAACACAGACACCTTGCAAACGCTATCTCCAAAAGTATTTCGTTGTTTTTAGGGGCAATTGCAGCCTCCGTACATCAATATGCCGTCCAATAAAGCCCCCCCTGTCATCGACTTCTCCGATTACCTGTCCGGCGATGAGAAGCGAATGGGACACTGTGCGGCCCAGATTCGAGAAGCTTGTCTCACACAGGGCTTTTTCCAAATCGTCAATCACGGCTTGCCCAGGAGCTTGCAAAAGGAGATGTTCAAGATCTCAAAGCAATTCTTCGATCTTCCAATGGAAGAGAAAATGAAGCTTGACAAGTCTAAGGCAGGTCGAATGGAGTCCAAGCACCTCCCCAGCGCGCGCTGTTAACAGTTGCCGGGCAGAACACGTACAATCGCGGGTATGAAGTCATGTACGGCCAAATGATTGAGGCCAACACGCGACCGGATTTGAAGGAGGGCTACTACGTTTCCCGGGACTTGCCCATGGACCACCCGCAAGTCAAAGCGGAGAAATTTGCTCACGGTCCTAACGTATGGCCCGAGTCACTCGGAGAGCCCTTCAGAGAGACGTGCATGGACTATCTCAATCGTATTGTCAAGCTTACCGAAGAGGTTATGGGCGCCATGGCATTGAGCTTGGGCTACGACAAGAACTACTTTGAGGAATTTTGCACGGATCCCATGTGCTTCTACAAGCTGCTTCACTACCCCCCGCAGCCGGCAGATGCGCATCCTCTGCAGCGAGGTATAGTTCACACAGTCCAAGTTGACTATAGTGTTTCTTTACAACATGGCTCACTAGCATCCAGGAATTGGAGCTCATCGTGACTTTGGCGTCATCACGCTGCTGCTACAAGGCGACGTGCCAGGCCTCGAAGTATGGGATGATGAAGCCCAGGACTGGTATCCCGCCCCGCCGGTAGAAGGCGCGTACGTGGTGAACATGGGCAATTTGTTTGAGCAGTGGACCAACGACAAGTACGTGTCCAACGTGCACCGCGTCATCAACCGTGCGGGCGAGGAGCGCTTTAGCATCCCCTTCAACTACAACGGCAACCCAGACTTTGTCATTCGCTGCATTGAAAAGTGCCGCTCGAGTGCCGAAGAAGAAAAGTACGCTCCCATTAGCGTGGAGGATTATGTTGTTCAGAAGTACAAGGACGTCTATGCTCGTGCGGGCGTTTACAAAGAAGAGTCTTTCGTTGCACAGAAGGCTGGTGCGTGAAGGGGGAAAATGTGGTACATAGTCATGCGCCATGCATACACGTAACGATACATGTAGCCGACAGAATGAGAGCAATGATGGCCCTAATATTGTTGCGGTTCAAGCATTGACGCTCGTCATAGTAGTCGTATTTTCTAGAAGCGATAGGGGTACGGAGTAACTTACTTAGTACGTACTGCTTGTGTCCGAATCCTGTCGCCCACCTACATTATCTTGTGCGCCACCAAATCTCCATGTCGGCCGATGGCGAACTTCGTCTCCGCATGCCCCGTCTTGCCCGTGTTGCCACATCGGCCGGCAAAGGGCTAGCGCGGATGGCGCTACCAGGGTGTTGTTGGTTTGGCAGTGGGGGGGGGGGGGGGGGGGGGGGGGGGGGGGGGGGGGGGGGG